>VDFB02349128.1:0-12755 GCA_007258455.2 Sequoia sempervirens
AAAACTACTTTTTCACCAAGATGCGAGAACCCTTCAAAAATAGAATCTACGAAACAATTTTTTTTGCAAAAGGTGATAGAAAATATGCCTACAAAATGCACAACTACATTGCAATCCACAATCGTAGTCACCAAAGTTGATCGATGGCCCATGAAAACTCAAGCACGAGCGGTTTCCTAAGTGTGGCTATAACTCATCGAAAAATGAGTTATAGCCGCATTTAGGAAACTACTCATATTTGAGTTTTCGTAGGCCATTGATCAACTTTGGTGACTGCGATTATGGATTACAATGCAATTGTTCATTTAATGCATGTATTTTCTATTGTCTTTTCTTGAACCTTCATTTTTTGTTGAGTTATAGCCACATTTAGGAAACTGCTCATGTTTGAGTTTTTGTTGGCTATCAATCAACATTGGTGACTACGATTGTGGATTGCACTGTAATTGTCCATTTTGTACACGTATTTTCTATCGCCTTTCGTGAACCTTCATTTTTTGTTTAGTTATAGTCGTATTTAGGAAACAGCTAATGTTTAAGTTTTCATGGGCATCAATCAACTTTGGTGACTACGATTATGGATTGTACTGTAGTTGTGCTTTCTGTATGCATATTTTTAATTGCTTTTCACAAAATTTCTTTTTTTATTGAGTTATAATCGTATTTAGGAAACCGCTCTTATTTGAGTTTTCGTGGGCCATCAATTAACTTTGGTGGCTACTATTTTGGATTGCATTGTAGTTGTTCAATTTGTACGTGTATCTTCTATCACCATTCACGAACCCTCATTTTTCGTTGAGTTATAGCCGCATTTAGGAAACTGCTTGGGTTGGAATTTTCGTGGGCCATCGATCAACTTTGGTGAGGACGATTGTGGATTGGACTTTAGTTGTCCATTATGTATGTGTATTTTCTATCACCTTTTATGAACCTTCATTTTTTGTTTAGTTATAGCTGGATTTAGGAAACCACTCGTGTTTGAGTTTTCGTGGGCCATCGATCAACTTTGGTGACTACAAGTGGATTTTACTGTATTTGTGCATTTTGTATACATATTTTTAATCGCTTTTCCCAAACCTTCATTTTTGTTGATTTATAGCCATATTTAGGAATTTGCTCATATTTGAGTTTTCGTGGGCCATCGATTAACTTTGGTGACTATGCTTGTGGATTGCCCTATAGTTGTCCAATAAGTACACGTATTTTCTATCTCATTTTGTGAACCTTCATTTTTCGTTGAGTTGTAGCCGCACTTAGGAAACTACTCGTGTTTGAGTTTTTGTGGGCCATCTATCAACTTTTTGTGACTACGATTGTTCTTTTCACTATAGTTGTCTATTATGTACGTGTATTTTCTATCGCCTTTCGTGAAGCCTTATTTTTTGTTGAGTTATAGCTGCATTTAGGAAACTATTCATGTTTGAGTTATTTTTGGCCATCGATCAACTTTGGTGACAACGATTGTGGATTGTAATGTAGTTGTGCATTTTGTATGCATATTTTTAATTGCCTTTCACCAACCTTCATTTTTTGTTGAGTTATAGCCGCATTTAGGTAAATGCTCGTGTTTGAGTTTTCGTGGGCCATCGATAAACTTTGGTGACTACAATTGTGGATTACATTGTAGTTGTCCATTCTATACGCGTATTTTCTATCGCCTATTGTGAATCTTCATTTTTTGTTGAGTTATAGCCACATTTAGGAAACCAATCATGGTTGAGTTTTCGTGAGCCATCGATCTACTTTGGTGACTATCATTGTGAATTGCACTGTAGTTGTGCATTATGAATGCTAATTTTTTATCGCCTTTCGCGAACCATCATTTTTTGTTGAGTTATAACCACATTTAGGAAACCGCTCGTCTTTGAGTTATTTTGTGCAATCAATCAACTTTGGTGACTACAATTGTGGATTACACTATATTTGTGAAGTCTATATCCTTATTTTCTATCGCCTTTAGCGAACCTTTATTTTTCTTTGAGTTATAGCCACACTTAGATAACTACTCGTGTTTGAGTTTTCATGGGCCATCATTCAACTTTGGTGACTACAATCCTGGATTACATTGTAGTTGTCCATTCTAAATGCGTATTTTCTAGCATCTTTTGCAAACCTTCAAATTTTGTTGAGTTATAGCCGTATTTAGAAATCCGCTCGAGTTTGAGTTTTCTAGGGCCATTGATCAACTTTGGTGATTAGGGTTGTGGATTACACTATAGTTGTGCATTCTATATGCGTATTTTCTATCGCCTTTTGTAAACCTTCATTTTTTGTTGACTTATAATTGCATTTTGGAAACCTCTTATATTTGAGTTTTCATGGGCCATCAATCAACTTTGGAGACTACGATTGTGGATTGCACTGTAGTTGTCAATTCTATACGCATATTTTCTATCATCTTCTATGAACCTTCAATTTTTTGTTGACTTATAGTTGCATTTGGGAAATCGCTCGTATTTGAATTTTCACGGGCCATCGATCAACTTTCATGACTCTAATTGTGGATTACATTGTAGTTGTTTATTTTATACACGCATTTCCTATCGCCATTAACGAACCTTCATTTTTTGTTCACTTAGAGCCACACTTAGGAAACTGCTCGTGTTTGAGTTTTTGTGGGCCATCGATCAACTTTAGTGACTACAATTGTGGATTACACTGTAGTTATCCATTATGTACACGTATTTTCTATCGTCTTTTGCAAACCTTAATTTTTTCTTGACTTAATCGCTTTCCATTATGTATTGTAGTTCTCCATTATGTATGCATATTTTTAATCACTTTTCAAAAAAAATCATTTTTTGTTGAGTTATAGCCGTATTTAGGAAATCGCTTGTATTTAAGTTTTCGTGGGCCATTGATCAACTTTGCTAACTATGATTGTGGATTGGAATGTACTTGTCCAATCTGTACGAGTATTTTCTATTGCTTTTTACGAACCTTCATTTTTTGTTGAGTTATAGTCATATTTAGGAGACCGCTCTTGTTTGAGTTTTCATGGAATATTGATCAACCTTGGTGACTATGATTCTGGATTGCACTGTAGTTGTCTATTATGTACTAGTATTTTCTATCGCCTTTCACAAAACTTCATTTTTTGTTCAGTTGTAGCCCCATTTAGGAAACTGCTCATGTTTCAATTTTCGTGGACCATCAATCAACTTTGGTTACTACGCTTGTGGATTATACTGTAGTTGTGCATTCTATAGACATATTTTTTATTTCCTTTCGCGAACCTTTTATTTTTTTGAGTTATAGCCGCATTTAGGAAACCACTCATGTTTGAGTCTTTTTGGGGCATCTATCAACTTAGGTGGGATTGTACTATAGTTGTGCCTTTTGTACACATATTTTTAATCACCTTTTGTAACCTTCATTTTTTGTTTACTTATAGCCGCATATAGGAAAACACTCCTGTTTGAGTTTTTGAGGGCCATATATTAACTTTGGTGACTATGATTGTGTATTGCACTGTAGTTGTCTATTTTGGACATGTTTTTCCTATCACCTTTCGTGAACCTTCATTTTTTGTTGAGTTATTTAGGAATCGCTTGAGTTTGAGTTTTCGTGTTTCATCAATAAACTTTTGTGACTACGCACGTGGATTACACTATAGTTGTGCACTCTATATGTGTATTTTCTATCACCTTTTGTGAACCTTCATTTTTTGTTGAGTTATAGCCACATTTAGGAAACCGCCGATGTTTGAGTTTTTGTGAGCCATCAATCAACTTTAGTGACTATGATTGTGTATTGTACTATAGTTGTGCATTATGTATGCATATTTTTAATCGCCTTTCACGAACCTTAATTTTTTGTTGAGTTATAGCCACATTTAGGAAAACCCTCGTGTTTGAGTTTTCGTGGGCCATCGATCAACTTTGGTGACGATTATGGATTGCACTGTAGTTGTCGATTCTGTACGCGTTTTTTGTATTGCCTTTCACGAACCTTCATTTTTAGTTGAGTTAGATTCACATTTAGGAAACAGATCAAGTTTGAGTTTTCATGGGCCATCGATCAACTTTGGTGACTACTCTTGTGGAATACACTGTAGTTGTGCATTCTTTACGCATATTTCTATTGCCTTTTGCGAACCTTCATTTTTTGTTGAGTGGTAGCCGCATTTAAGATACCGCTCGTGTTTCAGTTTTTGTGGGCCATCAATCAACTTTGGTGACTATGCTTGTGGATTAAACTTTAATTGTGCGTTCTATATGCATATTTTCTACCGCCTTTCGTGATCCTTCATTTTTTGTTGAGTTATAGCCGGATTTAAGAAACCGCTCATGTTTGAATTTTGGTGGGCCACCAATCAACTTTGGTGACTAGCATTGTGGATTATACTCTAGCTATGCATTTTGTATGCATATATTTCATCGCCTTTTATGAACTTTTTTTTTTTTGAGTTATAGCTGCATTAAGGAAAACGCTTGTGTTTGAGTTTTCGTGGGTCATCGAGCAAGTTTGGTGACTACAGTTCTAGATTACACTATAGTTGTGCATTCTATATATATATTTTCTATCGCTTTTCACAAACCCTCATTTTTCATTGTGTTATAGCCACACTTTGCAAACTGCTCGTGTTTGAGATTTTTTGGGCCATCGATCAACTTTGGTGACTACGATTGTAGATTGCACTATAGTAGTTGTCCATTTTGTATGCTTACTTTCTATCGCCTTTCGTGAACCTTCATTTTTTGTTGAGTTATAGCCGCATTTACGAAACTGTTCAACTTTGAGTTTTCATGCCATCGATCAACTTTGGTGACTAGACTTGTGGAGTACATTGTAATTGTGCATTCTATATGCATATTTTCTATCGCCGTTCATGAATCTTCATTTTTTGTTGATTTTTTTATGCACCATCGATCAACTTTGGAGACTATGATTATGGATTGTGCTGTAGTTGTGCATTTTGTACACATATTTTTAATCACCTTTCATGAACCTTAATTTTTTGTTCAGTTATAGCCGTGTTTAGGAAAAACTCGTATTTGAGTTTTCGTGGGCCATCAATCAAATTTGGTGACTACGATTGGGGATTGCATTGCAGTTGTCGATTATGTATGTGTATTTTCTATCGCCTTTATTGAACCTTCATTTTTTGTTGAGTTATAGCCGCATTTACGAAACCGCTCATGTTTGAGTTTTCGTTGGCTATTGATCAAGTTTGGTGACTACAATATTGGATTGCACTGTAGTTGTCCATTATGTACGTATATTTTCTATTACCTTTCATGAACCTTCATTTTTTGTTTAGTTATAGCCACATTTAGGAAATCGCTTGTATTTTAATTTTGTAGGCCATCGATCAATGTTGGTGACTACGCTTGTGGATTACACTGTAGTTCATTTTGTACGCGTATTTTCTATCGCCTTTTGTAAGTCTTCATTTTTTGTTGAGTTATAGCCTCATTTAGGAAATTGCTTATGTTTGACTTTTTGTGAGCCATAGATCACCTTTAGTGACTACGATAGTGGATTGTACTGTAGTTGTGTATTTTGTATGCATATGTGTAATCGCCTTTCACAAACCTTCATTTTTTGCTGAGTTATAGCTGCATTTAGGAAAACGTTTGTGTTTGAGATTTCCTGGGCCATCAATCCACTTTGGTGATGAGGATTGTGGATTACACTGTAGTTGTGCATTTTATATGCATATATTCTATCGCCTTTTGTGAACCTTCATTTTTTCTTGAGTTATAGTTGTACTTAGGAAGCCGCTCATGTTTGAATTTTTGTGGGACATCAATCAAGTTTGGTGACTACGATTGTGAATTGCATTGTATTTGTGCATTATGAATGCTAATTTTCTATAGCTTTTCATGAACCTTCATTTTTTGTTGAGTTATAGCCGCATTTAGGAAACTGCTCGTGTTTTCATTTTTGTGGGCCATCGATACACTTTGGTGACTACGCTTGTGGATTACACTATAGTTGTGCATATTATACGTGTATTTTCTATCACCTTTCATGAACTTTTATTTTTTGTTGAGTTATAGCCGCATTTTGGAAACTGCTCATATTTGAGTTTTTGTGGTCCATTGATCAACTTTGATGACTACTATTGTTGATTGTATTGTTGTACATTATGTACGCTTATCTTTAATTGCCTTTCGCGAACCTTTATTTTTTTATTGAGTTATAGGCGCATTTAGGGAAACACTCTTATTTAAGTTTTCGTGGACCATCAATCAACTTTGGTGACTACGATTGTGGATTACACTATAGTTGTGCATTCTATGTGCGTAGTTTATTTATCTTTACCGAACCTTCACTTTTCGTTTTTCTTATAGCTGCTCTTAGGAAAATTCTCATGTTTGAGTTTTGTGGGCCATCAATCAACTTTGGTGACTACGATTGTGGATTGTATTGTACTTTTGCAATATGTATGCATTTTTTTAATTGCATTTCACGAACCTTCAATTTTTTTTGAGTTATAGCCACATTTAGGAAACCGCTCGAGTTTGGCTTTTCCTAGGACGTCAATCAAATTTGGTGACTACACCTATGGATTACACTATAGTTCAGCATTCTATACGCCTATTTTATATTGGCTTTCTTGAACCTTCATTTTTTGTTGAGTTATAACTGCACTTTGGAAACCGCTCGTGTTTGAGTTTTTCTCGGCCATCGATCAACTTTGGTGACAACAATTGTGGATTACACTGTAGTTGTCCATTTTGTACGTGTATTTTCTATCGCCTTTCGCGATCCTTCATGTTTTTTGAGTTATAGCGGCATTTAGGAAACTGCTCGAGTTTTAGTTTTCGTGGGCCATCGATCAACTTTGGTGACTACACTTGTGCATTACACTATATTTGTGCATTCTATATGCATATTTTTTAATCGCCTTTGAAGAATATTCATTTTTTGTTGAGTTATAGCCACATTTAGGAAAATGCTCGTGCTTGAGTTTTCATGGGCCATCGATCAACTTTGGTGACTACGCTTGTGGATTACACTATAGTTGTGCATTCTATATGCGTATTTTCGATTGTATTTCTTGACCCTTCATTTTTTGTTGAGCCCGCATTTAGGAAGCCCCTCATATTTGAGTTTTTGTGGGACATCAATCAATTTTGGTGACTACGATTATGGATTGTACACTAGTTGTGCATTTTGTACACATATTGTTAATCGCCTTTTACGAATCTTCATTTTTTGTTTAGTTATAGCAGCATTTAAGGAAATGCTCAGTTTCAGTTATTATTGGCCATCGATCAACTTTTGTGACTACGATTGTGGATACACTATAGTTATGCATTATATACGCATATTTTCTATCACCTTTTGCAAACCTTCTTTTTTCTTTGAATTATAGCTACATCTAGGAAAACACTTGTGTTTGAGTTTTCATGGGCCATCAATCAACTTTGGTGACTATGATTGTGGATTGCTCTATAGTTATCCATTTTGTATGTGTATTTTCTATCACCTTTCGTGAACCTTCATTTTTTGTTGAGTTATAGCCGCATTTAGGAAACTGCTCGAGTTTGAGTTCATGGGCCATTGATCAACTTTGGTGACAACGCTTGTGGATTACACTGTAGTTGTGTATCAAATACAAGTATTTTCTATAACCTTTCGCGAATATTCATTTTTTGTTAGGTTTATAGCTGAATTTATGAAACTGCTCATGTTTGAGTTTTCGTGGGCCATCGATAAACTTTGGTGACTACAATTGTGGATTGTACTATATTTTTTGCATTCTATATGCATATTTTTAATCGTCTTTCACGAACCTTCATTTTTTGTTGAGTTATTGCCGCATTTAGGAAAACTTTCGTGTTTGAGTTTTCATGGGCCATCGATCAACTTTGGTATCTATGATTATGGATTACACTGTCGTTGTGCATTCTATAAGGGTATTTTCTATCATCTTTTACGAACCTTCATTTTTTGTTGAGTTATAACTGCAGTTAGGAAAGCGCTTGTGTTTGAGTTTTAATGGGCCATCTATCAACTTTGGTGTCTACAATTCTGAATTGCACTATAGTTTTCCATTCAGTACGTGTATTTTCTATCGCCTATCACAAACTTTCTTTTTTTGTTTAGTTATAGCCGCATTTAGGAAACCGCTCAAGTTTGAGTTTTCATGGGCCATTGGTCAACTTTTGTGACTACGATTGTAGATTGCACTGTAGTTGTCCATTTTGTACACATATTTTCTATCACCCTTTGTGAACCTTGATTTTTTGTTGAGTTATAGCCGCATTTCAGAAACTGCTCATATTTGAGTGTTCGTGGGCCATTGATCAACTTTGGTGACTATGATTTTCGATTACACTTTAGTTGTTCATTCTACACACGTATTTTCTATCGCCTTTCGCAAACCTTCATTTTTCATTAAGTTATAGCCACACTTAGGAAACCGCTCATGTTTGAGTTTTTTGTGGGCCATCAGTCAACTTTGGTGACTATGATTGTGGATTGTGATTTAGTTGTCCATTTTATACATGTATTTTCTATCACCTTTTGCTAACCTTCATTTTTCATTTTGTTATAGCCGCATTTAGGAAACCACTCATGTTGTAAAGAAACATGGATTGTCCGTTTTTTAACAAAATAAGTTCTTGAAAAATTATTTTTTGAAAAGTAAAAGCAGTAGAGCCAAGAGGCAAATGTTTTGAATCATTTTATGAAAAATTGGATAAATGGGTTTTGTAGAGAATGTCGTTTTGAGTAGACGCAGATCATCCTTTTTTTGAAAAACTAATATTTCACCAACATGCAAGAACCCCTCAAAAATGGAATTTACGAAACAATTTTTTTAGGGGAAATCGTAAATATGTGTTTTATAGGTACTCGTGTGCTCAAAAGACCTAGATCGTCTGGTTTTTTAAAAAATAACTTGTTCTTGAAAAAGATAGATTTTTTTAGAAGGTAGAAGTAGTGGAGGTAATAGAGGCAAAGTTTTTGAATCTTTTAATGAAAAATCTAAGAAACTTTTTTTGTAGAGAATGTCGTTATGAGTAGACCCAAATCGTCCTCTTTTCAAAAAACTAATTTTTCAACAATATGCAAGAACCCCTAAAAAATAGAATCTACAATTTTATTTTTTTTGAGAAAATCAAAACATGGTTTTTATAGGTGCTCATGTGCTATAGGGACCCAAATTGTCCATTTTTTGAAAAAATAAGTTATTCTTGAAAAAAATAGATTGTTTTGAAAAGTAGAAGCAGTAGAGGTAATAGAGGTAAAAAAATTTGAATCTTTTTATGAAAAACCTAAGAAAAGGGTTTTGTATAAAATGTCATTCTGAGTAGACATAGATCGTCCTTTTTTCGAAAAACTAATTTTTCACCAACATGCAAGAACTCAAAAATAGAATCTACAAAATCTTTTTTTTTTTTGGAAAATAAAAAATATGGGTTTTATAGGTGCTCGGGAGCTAAAGAGACCCAGATCGTTCATTTTTTGAAAAAATAAGTTTTTCTTGAATAAGATTGTTTTTTTTTTAAAGTAGAAGTAGTAGAGGTAACAAACATAAATTTTTTGAATCTTTTTATTAAAAATCTAACAAATGGGTTTTGTACAAAATGTTGTTCCGAGTAGACCCACATCGTCATTTTTTCAAAAAACTAATTTTTCAACAACATGCAAGAACCCCTCAAAAACTAAAGTTGATCAATGGCCCACGTAATCTCAAACTCGACTGGTTTCCTAAACGCAGCTATAACTCACCAAAAAATGAAGGTTCATGAAAGACGATAGAAAACACACGTACATAATGCACAATTATACTGTAATCCACAATTGTAGTTAATAAACTTGATTGATGGCCCACAAAAACTCAATAATGAGCGATTTCCTAAATACGACTATAACTCAACAAAAAATGAAGGTTCATGAAAGGTGATAGAAAATATGCGTATAAAATTCACAATTACAATGTAATCCACAATTGTAGTCACCAAAGTTGATTGATGGCCCAGAAAATCTCAAACATGAGCAGTTTCCTAAATATGGCTATAACTCAACAAAAAATGAAGGTTTGCGAAAGGTGATAAAAAATACGGGTATAGAATGCACAACTATAGTGTAATCCACAAGCGTAGTCACCAAGGAACAAATCGATGGCCCACAAAAACTTTCAAGCTAATTGATTTCTTAAAATGCGGCTATAACAACAAAAATAAAGGTTAAGTGAAAAGGCAATAAGAAAATTGCGTTCATAATGCGCAACAATTTTATCTGCAATAAAGTGATCATCGAAATTGATGATGGCAAAAACTTTCAAACACAACGATTTAAGTAAAAGCGCGCTATAACTCAGCAATGAAGGCTCTATGAAAGCGATAGAAATCTGTCTGAGCTGAGGACAGTACGATTATAGCCGCCAATGAAGTAGTCACCAAAGTTCGATAACCCTGCGCTCAAACAAGGGCATTTTCCTAAATGCAGCTATAACTCAACAAAAAATGAAGGCTTGTAAAACGTGATTAAAAATATGCGTAAAGAATGCACAACTACAATACAATCCATAATCGTAGTCACCAAAGTTGATCGATGGCCCGTAAAAACTCAAACATGAACGTTTTTTTAAAAGCGGCTATAACTCAATATAAAACAAACTTTTGCTAAAGCGATTGAAAGTACACTTATAGAATGCAGAACTAAATTGTAATCCACAAGCACAGTCACCAACATTAATCGATGGCCTACAAAAACTCAAACACGAGTTGTTTACTAAATGCGGCTAGAACTCAACAAAAAATGAAGGTTCGCGAAAGGGGATAGAAAATATGTGTATAGAATGCACAACTACAATGTAATCTACAATCGTAGTCACCAAAGTTGATCGATGGCCCAGAAAAACTCAAACTAGAGTGTTTTCCTAAATGCAGTTATAACTCAACAAAAAATTAAGGTTCTTGAAAGGCGATTAAAAATATGCATATAGAATGTAGAACTACAGTACAATCCACAATCGTAATTACCAAAGTTCATTGATGGCCAAGAAAAACTCAAACATGGCGATTTCACAAATGCGTATTCTCAACAAAATGAAGGTTGTAATGATATAGATGCACAACTACAATGTAATCTAAGCGTAGTCACCAAAGTTGATGATAACCTAAAACAAACATGGTGGTTTTTCTAAATGGAGCTTCTCTTTCAACAAAATAAAAAGTTCTGAAAGAAATAAAGCGTGTATAATTCACAACTTTCTATTACAATCACAATTGTAGTCACGAAGATATTATGAAAATTCAAACCCGAAGCTGGGTTTCCTAAATCTTGGTATCAACAAAATGAAGGTTCATAAAAGGCGATAGAAAATACATGTACATAATGGACAACTACAATGAAATCCACAATATTAGTCACCTAAGTTGATTGATGGCCCACAAAAACTCAAACACAAGCGGCTTCCAAAGTGCAGCTATAATTCAAAAAAAATGAAGGTTTGCAAAAGGCGATAGAAAATATGCATGCAAAATAGACACCTACAGTGTAATCCACAATCATAGTCACCAATATTGATCAATGGCCCACGAAAAACTCAAACACGAGCAGTTTCCTAAATGCAGCTATAACACAACAAAAAATGAAGGTTCTCAAAACGTGATAGAAAATAAACGTACATAATGGACAACTATAGTGCAATCCACAAATGTAGTCACCAAAGTTGATCGATGGCCGATGAAAACTCAAACATGAGTGGTATCCTAAATGTGGCTATAACTCAACAAAAAAAATAAATGACGAAAGGTGGTAGAAAATACATGTACAAAATAGACAACTACAGTGCAATCCACAATTGTAGTCACCAAATTTGATCGATAGCACACGACAACTCAAACACGAGCGATTTCCTAAATGCGGCTATAACTCAACAAAAAATGAAGGTTCGTGATAGGTGTTAAAAAATATGAGTACATATTGAACAACTACAATGCAATCCACAATTGTAGTCACACAAGTTGATCGATGGCCCACCAAAATTCAAACACGAGCGGTCTCCTAAATGCAGCTATAACTCAACAAAAAATGAAGGTTCATGAAAGGTGATAGAAAATACACGAACAAAATGAACAACTACAATTCAATCATCACCAAAGTTGATCGATGTCCCATGAAAACTCAAAAACGAGGGGTTTCCTAAGTGCAGCTATAACTAAATGAAAAATAAATGTTCACAAAAGGCAATAGAAAATACAAGTACAAAATTCACATTTACAGTTCAATACACAATAGTAGTCAGCAAAGTTCTTCGATGCCCCACGAAAACTCAAATTCGAGTGTTTTCCTAAATGCGGCTATAACTCAACAAAAATTGAAGGTTCATGAGAGGCGATAGAAAATATGCATACAAAATGCACAACTATAGTGTAATCAATAATTGTAGTCACCAAAGTTGATCAATGGCCCACAAAAACTCAAACTTGAGCGGTTTCCTAAATACAGCTATAACTCAACAAAAAATGAATGTTGATGAAAGGCGATAGAAAATACAAGTATAGAATGCACAGCCACAGTGTAATCCACAAGTGTAGTCACAAAAGTTGATTGATGACCCACAAAAACTCAAACATGTGCGGTTTTCTAAATGCAGCTATAAACAAACATTGAATGTTCGCGAAAGGAGATAGAAAAGTAGCGTTCATAATGCACAACTACAGTGCAATCCACAATCGTAGTCAGCAAAGTTGATCGATGGCCCACGAAAACTCAAACATGAGCGGTTTCCTAAATGTGGCTATAAATCAACAAAAAATGAAGATTCATGAAAGGCGATAGAAAAT
>VDFB02349129.1:0-54652 GCA_007258455.2 Sequoia sempervirens
CTAAGAAACCTAAACTCTAGGTTTCAAAATCCTTTGCCCACCCATATTCTTTTTCCCCCGACCATTTAAAAGTTAAGTCACTTTTAAAAAGTTTCCTATTTTTTTCAAGTTTTTAAAACAACATATGCAAGTTTTATTAATTTATAAAGTTTCATTTAAAAGTTTCTTTAGTAATTAAAAACAATCTTTTTAATAGTTTTTTAAATATAAAATATTTCAATCATTTAAACCTTTTATATATTGCTTTTTACAAGATTAATGAATAATATTTACTATTTTTTATTCAAATTTTATAATAGTTTTTTTAATCATTTAATTTCAACATTACAATTTGCTATAGTTTTTAAAGGAACTTTTTTAATTCAAACAAAAGGGGTATTTTTATTTTGTAAACAAATATTTAGAATAGTTATTATTTTTATCATAAAGTTGTGTATTTTTTATTGCAATAATTTCTACTTTAATTCTTGAAATTAAGTTGACTTCTTCTAACTATCATTCTTGGAAAACCCATATCTCCTTTATTTTTTGTTTTAAACATCTTTTAGATGTTGCTACGGATCCCAAATCAGAACCCGACCCATCTGCATCCAAAGATGATCGAGAAAAATGGAGGCTCAAAAATGAGGAAGCCATTGGCCTCATAGGTATTTCCATGTCACCTAAACTATATGTTCACATTGGGACATGCACAAAAGCCTATGAAGCATAGGACAAACTCAAAACTATTTATGATAGTTCAAATGAATCTAGAAAAATTCAACTTCAAGATCAACTTGAAGATTTGAGGTATTCTGATTTCAAATCTATGGATGATTTTCTATTAAAATTTGATGCTTTGAATAGTCAATTGAATGGTTTAGGAGTAAAGTTAGAAGATCTTAGATTAATTCATCTTATTCTTAAAAAATGTCTTCCTAGACAATTTCAGCAATTTATTACTAATATTCATGCTCAATTAGCTATTCCTTATTTAGCTACTCAATTAACTTATTATATTTTCACAATTTATTAAGACATGAAGAAGCTAAGCTAATTCAAATTGGTAATCTTAAATCTAATGAGCATGCCTGCTTGTCTAATCATAAACAAAACTTTAAGCCTCATTAGATAAACAATATTATAATAATAAATCTCATTATAATAATGGCAATGATCTTAGGAAGAATACTTCTCCGAAGAGACCTCCTTGCACTTATTGTAATAAGGATGGTCATTGGAAAAATACTTGTTTTAAGAAGCAAAATGAGAAAAAGCCTATGAAGCAAAATAATCAACGACAAAATAAGCTTGAGTTTCAAAACAATGCAAATCAATCTAGATGTGCTTTTACTTGTAGTTTTAATGTTTCTCAACATCTTGAATGGATTATTGATTTAGGTGCATCTCAACATTTTACTTCTCATAAAGAAGTTTTTGAGTCTATGCAACCTGATATTTCTAATGTTCCTCTTCAACTTGCCAATAATCATACTTGTAAAGTAGAAGCAATTGGAGATGTGAATGTTCCTAATGGTAAATTGCATGACGTTTTATATGTTCCTAAATTAAAGACTAATTTGCTTTCAGTTGCTAAGCTTTGTCAAGATTATAAAATAGAATTTTACAAAGATATGTGCTATGTTATTGATCCAAAACAAAAAAGGATCATTGCAAAGACAATGATAATTTATTCAAATTTTATGAGTTTGCTCAATCTAGATGCTCTTTAATATCTACCATTGATTTCAATGTTTGGCATGAAAGACTTGGTCATATAAATGCTAACAATATTGCTTTAATGCAAAAGATTAATATGGTAGATGGATTGCCTAGTATTGTTCCATCTAAAATTGTATGCACATGATGCATGAGTGGTGAGATGCATAGGAAGCTCTTTCCACATGGTTAATCATGGAGGGCAACTCATAAGTTGCACCTAGTTCATAGTGACCTTTTGGGACCCATGGAGAATAACTCCATCCAAGGATCAAGGTATGCACTTACTTTTATTGATGATTATTCTAGAAGAACTTGGATCTATTTTCTTCATAGTAAGGATCAAGTTCTTGATATATAATTTTTTAAATTTCATAAATTTGTTGAAAGGTAATCAGGTTTTAAACTTAAAATTCTTAGAACTGATAATGGTAAAGAATATGTGAACAATGCTTTTAATAGTTATTTAAAATCATTTGGTATTAATCATGAGCTAACTATTTCCTATACACCTCAACAAAATGGTGTAGCAGAAAGGAAGCATAGAACTATTGTTGAAATGGCTAGATGTATGTTACATGCTAAAAATATGTCTTATAAATTTTGGGCTGAAGCTATGTTTTGTGCTACTTACATTATTAATAGGACTCCAACTAAAGCTTTAAAGGATATAACTTTTGAAGAAGCTTGGTCCGGTAGAAATCCCAATCTTAAGCATTTAAGAATTTTTGGTTCAATTGCTTATGTTCACAAACCTAAACAAAAGAGGCAAAAATTAGATCCTAAATCTTCTTATCATATTTTTGTTGGTTATGATGAACATTCTAAAGCTTATAGAGTTTATAATCCTCTTACTAACAAAGTTAAAGTTGCTAGAGATGTATGCATTGCTGAAAATGGTGTTCATGATTGTTCTAAAGTGCATGATATTGAATCTTCTCAAAATAAAGTTATTGTTGTGGAGGATAATCCTCAAGTTGAATATTCTCTTAACCCTCCCAATGCATCTCTTACTCATAGTGATAGTGATGATGAAAATATTGAAACTTCTCCTCATGATTCTTCTTCTAGTGATGATACTTCTACATCTAAAAGGAAGCCTAAATGGTTTACTAAACTTATGCAAGAAAGTGAAGATATTTTAGCTATAATGAATCAATCTAGAAAGACAAATTATTGTAATTATGCTTCGATGTCTAATGTTATGCATTCAAATGATCCTCAAACTTGTGAAAAAGCTAAAGATCAACTTCATTGGCAAAAGGCTATGCAAGGAGAATATGATACTTTAATTTCTAATAAAACTTAGGATTTAGTTCCCTTACCTCAAGGTAAGAATCTTGTTTCATGCAAATGGTTGTATAAAACTAAGGTTAATGCAAATAATGAAGTTAGCAAGTTTAAAGATAGATTAGTTGCTAGAGGCTTCTCTCAAATTGAAGGTTTAGATTATAATGAAACATTTGCACCAATAGCTAAGATGCCAATTATTATTAGTTCTTGCTTTAGCTTCTCATATGCATTGGCCTATTCATCAAATGGATGTTAAAAGTGCATTTTTAAATGGTGATTTACATGAAGAAATTTATATGTCTCAACCTTTGGGTTTCATTAAGGAAGGTAATGAAAATATTGTTTGAAAATTAAAGAAATCAATTTATGGTTTAAAACAATCTTCTAGAGAATGGTATTCTAAGATTAATGCTTTATTTTTATCTCAAGGTTTCATTAAGAGTAAAAATGATCCAAATTTATATATTAAGAATAGTGAAAATGATATTGTGATTATTATCTTATATGTTGATGATTTAATTATCACTTCTAGTTCTAACAATTTGACTGGTGATGTTAAGTCTCAACTCAACCAACAATTTCAAATGACTGATTTAGGCCTATTACATTATTTTTTGGGTATGCAAATTTGGAAAACACCTAAAGGTATTTTTATTTCTTAACAAAAATATGCTCAATAGGGAAAAATTTAGTGGCGAATTCTAGAAATCGACTAAGTCGAAATTGGCGAATTTGCGCAAACCAACAGGGTGTCCAAATCGCCCCAATTTTATGAACTATAGGTCCAATGCATGTTCATTCGCTAATGAGTTTTTTTTATGAGGCATATTTAAGCAACAAATTTTCCATAACAAACTATGTGTTTCAAATGGACCGACTAATATTTTCGCCTGGAATCTCGGAAGCATGTAATAAAACACCTACATATTTGCCAATACTATTAAAACAATATTGTATCATGACCTATTTCGCCAATTAAAATTTACAAATAGTTGCTTGTGAAGACCCATTTCGCCAATTAAAATTTATAAATAGTTGCTTATGAGGACCTATTTCGCCAATAACATTAAAAAATAATTACATTTGAGGACACATTTCGCCTTGAAAATTACAACGTATCGTTGTATAAGCACGTGAGATTCGCTAAATATGGATTGATATAAATACAATCAAAACTATCATTTATTCTTACACATTTTGTTCAGTTTTGAGGTTCTACTTCACGATTCAAAAGTCAACGAAAGCCAAAAACGTAGACTTAAAGGTGAGTGATCATTTCTTCATAGTGTTATTAGTTATAATAATAAGTTTTCTTTATCTCTTTTCCATTCTTGCTTCAGTCTTAAAGTTAAAGATGATATTGAGTAGGGAATGGGATCTATATTCTTTGTCCTTAAACAAGAAGACAATTTTTTCTAGTTTTTATTCAAAGTGAGAGATTAATATGTCGAGTAGCAAGGGTGAGGCTCCTGCCACTCCTTAGGGTAGTGAAGAGACTGGGAGGCCATCAAAATTCCCAAAAAATAGAAATAGAGGTACCATACAGTCTTACTTTGGAATTACCAAAGCTTCTGATCCATCAGATCAAGATGGAGCTACATCATCAAATCTTCCACCAAATATTAATGAAGAAGGCATTCACATTACCTCACCACCACCGAAAGGTGAGGTTGAGATTTTCATTGAGTTAAATCAAAATGTATCAAATGAGGATTGCAATACTACAGAAGATGTTCCAAGGGATACCCTAGTTAGCCAGAATAAGATAATTGACTTGGATGAGGATGATGTTGGTAGCAAGAAAAGAAGTAGCAAATAAAAAATGGGGTGCGAGTGGGAAATGACAAAGAATTTTCAACTTGGTTGGTTGTCAAAGTACCCATTCATTGTACCAGTGGGGATTGGGAAAGCAAACGATATTGAAAATGTAACATTGGCCAAATGTACGATTTGTAGTTGGAAATGTGGAAGAGACAAGATGTTGCAACTAAAGATTGACACTATAGAAAAACATATCATTAAAGTTTATAAAAAAAAATCATAGACGAAAAGGAATAATCAGTCGTACAATGGAAATCAAAGGAAGAATGTCTTCATGTTAGGTATGCCGTGGATTATGAAGAGCATGACCAAAGAATGTCGAAGATTTCTGCATGTAAAGGTACACTTGAGGCTCAATTTGGAAAAGCAATGGAAGCAACAAATATGTCAAAAACTGCTCAGATGAGTGTTGTTTTTCATATTTTGTCCAAAGGGCATCCTATGATAGACTACCTAGAATATTATGGTTTATTATCTTATTTGGGTGTTCCTCACTATCCCTTCTCACATTGGTTAGTAAATGCTAGACAGGAATGGGAAATTTGTCTTGCTGTAGTTGAAAAGGAAGATTTAAAGGAGAAAGTAAAAGAGTCAAATTTCATTGCATTATCTTTAGATGAAGTTACTATGGTAGACAATACTTCTTGGGTCTGTATGCAGTTGTATACTATAGAACAACATGTTCGCCAAGATCTTCTCCGTGTTCATAAAATGAAGGACACTTCAACATTGCAAAATCTATTTGAACTAGTCAAGAAATCTTTGAATGAAATTGTAGGTATGGATGAGTTGATAATTGCCAAAAAGTTGGTGTGTGTAGGAGCTGACGAAGCTGTAGTGATGCAAGGTCAAAGGACCAGTGTTTGCACAAAGTTACAAACTACTTGTGCACCATACATGCTTGGAATTCATTGCAAGGCCCACAAAATGAATTTAGCATTCAAAATTGTAAGCAAGTTTCCTACTGTATCAAAAGTTGAAAATCTAGTTCATGAGATCCACGCATAATTTTGTCAAAGTCCCAAATGTTTCACAGAATTTCAAAATTTTGTTGAGGGAATAACACCAGGAAACAAGCTTCTCAATACCAGATGGATCTCCCTGCATGGACCGACACAACGAGTTCTTTCAGAATATCAATCCTTGATTGGAGTGATGTACGAGCATTGCAGCATAGTAGACAAAGCTCCTGACCTCTGTTGACTTTCTCTTTGTGGTATATTGTCCTTGATGACAAAATTGATTGGTGACAAAACTGATTGGTGATTGGCCTAATGATACTTGGTGCTCTTTGTGTTCAGTTTGGCATATTCAATATTTTGTGGATCATGCATTGGGTTGATGCATTTGGGTGCATTTATTCATCATATATTGTGGTACTGATCACATTGAGCTTCATGTGCAGATAAAAGTTATTCAGGTGGCATTAGTTTTCAAGTGATATCATGGAACAATTGATTTCATTTTAACAGATTGGCACTTCTTTATTGTACAACAGGTATATTATTTCAATTGTTCATTATCAGATTGATCATGGCATCATTGACAAGATTCATTATGTCTTCATGGCATTCTATTGGTGATCTTCATGGCTTTCTCATAAGTCTTTAGTATCCATGATTATGATATATTATTTGGTACATGGATTTTTGGGTTGAAATTTTACTAATGCTCTTCTTGACACTTGAGTATGATATTTCATTTGGTATCATTGGTATATATATACACTCTTCAGTTGGTTTTTGTCATTTCTTATCTTCATGGACAGATTAGTTTGGTGCATATGTTAACATGCTATACATATAGCTTCACAAGGGTTATTTCATTATACATGAGGTGGAGGAGTTTATATTGATACAAAGTCAGTCTTGTATCCTTGAGTTGGCTACTATAGCTTCATAAGCAATGGTATTGCTTGGACTTTTCATATCATTTCTTACAAAGAGTATTTTGACATATACTTGGGCCTTCACATTTTACATGGATTCACATTTCATATTTACTTATATCTTGGCATATGGTTTATTTGTGATATAAGTTTTGGTAAATGCCTTGGTCGGCATTAAGACATTTCTAATTATTTTTAAAGTGCATTGTTTTAGCACTTAAGGCCGACAATATTCACTATGGTTATCACTTATAAAGTGATTGGCAAGGTGGCATTTCCTTGGTTTTTTGATTGAAGATCGATCATGTTTCGGGCTTATACATTGCACAACAGTTAATACATATTTTTTAAAGACTTGGGTTGTCGGCATATGTATTACACTTGATTTGCTTACATGGAAATGACAATATTATTGTTTCAATGAGTATGTTGACTGTGTTGACTTGGACAACACGTGTAGATTATGATTTGACATTCATTTAATGCTTCATTGTGTCGGTGACATGGATTTCAAATGATTGTAATATGATTTTTGGATTTCAAATTTCATTCATTTTGTTTTTGGAGTTTCGATGAAGGAAGAAATAGGGTAAACAAAAGATTGAACCCTAGCGCCGTCATGTTGGAATTACAATTGCAGATTGAGCAAGTTTGCTGTGGTATTCTGACATGGTTTTCAGTTATGTTGGTCTTTGATGGATGGCGAGATAGTTGGTGGTCTTCACTTGAGCTGGAAGTAGTAGTTTAGGCAGTTTTTCATGAAGATCTCCATGGATTTTGTTTGCAAGTTAAATCCACCGTGACAGAGGTAATATCTATGCATTATTTTGATCTTTCAAAGGTAAATCTGGTAAATGAGAAGTAAAAGAGGAAAATAAAACTTTGTTTCAGTTTCGAACAAATTTCTTAACTAACCTAAACTACTTTGAACCCGAGTATAAACTCAAGGGTTTCATCTCATAGTGGCATTTCATCTTCATATAATTGTTTTTTCTTAAAAAATCCTTGATGGGTATCATGATCAAATATTATTGTTCTTACCAGTTTATAAACTCTAGATATTGAATACAAGTTTTCTTGACAAAGATGAATAACCGTTTTACAAACATTGTATATATATGTATCTTTACAAAAACACTTGAAGTGTGATGAGATGAAATAGTCTGGATAGAGTATTGCTTATTGTGAAATCATTCTGTAAAGAGGAAAAGTGGGCTCATATTGTTTTCATCTCTGATTGTATTACAAAGATTATTTTGAATTGAGCATTATTGCAAAATCATTTTGTATCCTATTGTAATTTTATAACTGTAGAGAATTATTGCAGTTATAAGGTTATGATGGGTTGCAATACCTTGAATGTTTGATGAAGTTGGTGCTTCAGAAAGATTATGGGAGCTGGTGCTCCACATTGTTACAGAGTTGGTGCTCTTTGATTAATAAAAGGAAATTTTAGTGAGTGGTTTTTTATACCCCATGAGGGTTTTTCCACTCAGGAAATTTTGTGTTAAATGTGATGTTACATGTCTCTCATTCTGTTTCGTGTTAATGTGCTCATTTAGTCAAAGCTATGATACTTTTAGTTCATATTTCAAAAGTTTGTCATGCAAAGTTAAAATTGTTCAAATCTATTTTTAAAAAGCCTTTTGTAAAGCAAATTAAATCTGCATTGGGAAAAGTTGTAGTTCTGTTCAATAGCATAAACAAGATTGTTCACACATTAATTGAACAATATCATATGATTCTTTTAATATAAGTTAGTCAAGTTTCATGTCAATCTGATCTAAAGTGTTAATGTTCAAGTGCATAAACAAACTTGCCACATTGGGTTAAATTAGTAAGAGTTTCATTGAGCTTTTAAATTCGTATGTGAAAATTATTTCACTCTAATTCACCCCCCCTCTCAGAGTGAATCCACTTCCAACAACCTCTTACATAGGTTAAGTGATATAGAGACACTCTTGACTTTAGCTATTCTTCTCCCCATGCTGGATGTGATGAAAAGTACTGTGAAGAAAACCCAAGACAAAACTATGTATATTAATGAATATTCCAATCTACATTAACATACATGCTTGGCCCTCGAAATGAGATACCAATGTACATGGATATGAGATACCAATGTACGATTTTAAGACATCCAGGCACTCTAGCAGAGAAGTAGCTATTAACGAGGAAGATTTTAATGACGTTAAATCTGTTAGTGATAATTTGAAGGAAATTGAAAAATCTCTTTCCTTAGATTCATGAAAGATTCCTTCGACATGAAATACTTGAAGCCATGGGTATTGCCGTATCCTCAATTTTGGGAAAATCTAGATAACCCAAAATATTTTCATGATCAAGTAAAAATCTTGATCAAACAATTTTTGAAAAGTGTAACATATAATGAGCAGAAAATAGAAGGAATTTTAAATGAAGCTAAACTTAGAAAACAATCTAGGAGTTTTGCAACAGCTTTGAGGGACCAATATAAATCGATGGGCATGGAGAAGGCCTTTGAACCGGGATCAATAAAAAAGGTTTGGACAAACTTAGGTCAGAGTGAAATATTGCGTGATTCGATATCAGAATATTTCAAACTTGCCAATTTATGTCAAACAATGATATTGGGGTCGATGGAGGATGAGAGTTTTCAGTACATTGGCCAGGTTTTTGAAATCAAAGTTAAGAAACAAACTAGACAAGAATTTGGAAAATTGCTTGAGGTTGAAAGGAATTGAGTATAATTTCTTTAATTTTCCTTTTGAAAGGGCACTCGCAATCAGGAGGTCCACATGTGAAAGAAGAAGGACCGGGTTGTGCAACACTCCAATTCCAAATACTGGTACTGGTGGCAGTGGGACTGGGATAGAAAAAATTGACACAAATCACACAATGAATGTTGAATTTGAGACATAGGCCGAAAAAAATGAAGAGCAAACTCATAATCAAATTCAAGACAACTCTTTTTCTTTATCTCAAGATGAACGTCAGTTTGAGGACCCTGACTCCATTTGGGAAATGGAAGAGAATTAGTAGCTTTTAGGTATTTATACTACACTTCATGGATTAGTTTCCATTGTTCCATATTGTAGTTGATGAAATTTTATATTTAGTGGTTGTTCAATCAAATTGCGAATCATTGCACTTCATGATATTTTATTTTATATTGCACTTCATGAATCATTTTCCAAACTGTAGTTGATGATATTTTATATTGTATTCCATGAAATTGTGATATTTTATATTTTATATTGTATTCCTTGGCATTGAATTTGATATGTGATTTTGCATCATTTTTAAAGAAAAACACTTATCACACTACTTATAAATTCCTATTGCATTGCCATTCACACAATCTTTGATAAATAACTGAAAGGAATATTATTAATCCATTCCTTGAATAGAAGCTAACAGTTCAATATCCATAACTTATAAGCTAACAAAAGCTAACAGTTCAACATAAATAACTTATAAAGGCATCCACACAACTTAAACAATAAAAGCTTAAACTACCAAATCACCTAAATTATACTGAGAAATCCTTATGCATCCATCACCATAAAATATTTATTCACAAATAAACATTCCACAACAATGAAACTAACCAAAAATCTATCATTCCAATAATAGACAATCCACTGGAAAACTACTTAGCAAAAGTACAATAAATCCACACACCATAACTCAAAGATTACGTATGCATGAACTTCACCATTGTCTTTCTATATTGAAATAACAAAAAACCAGTAAAAATAGCAGAGTTTTTTTGTCTTGATAACGGTTTCTTGAAGACAACCGTTTTAGAAATTAAAATAAAAAGTCTTTGAAGTATCAAGAGAGCCAAATTAAAGAAAATAACATAAAAACTAAAAACTAAACAACGGTCCCACTCCCAACACTGACTCCTTCACTTTCAATTATTTCCACCTCCTGCTCCTTCAGTAACGCCTCCTGTGCCTTTACTCTTTTCCTGTATTCCTGGTACTTGGTGACAATTTTGGTGATGTTTTTGCTTCCTGGAGTCATGGTGATTTGTAGCCTTGTCCTCCATCTTGAAAGTACACGGTCTGACTCAGCTGGCGTTTCATAGATGTTCTCACTTTTTGACTTATATGCACTCATATAGGTCTGTAACTTACTCAATTTTCTAAAGGAGTTTTCTTAGGAACAACTACTTCTTTATGATACACCTCTTTAAATTCCCTCAATATGTCTACAAGATCTAGTACATTTTCATTGAACCCATCCGTGAGGTGCACTTCAAGAGCATTGAAGTTGTCCATGATCTACACCAATATGTTAGTTTTTTCTAACAATTTATTGATTTCCTTCATATAATCTTCATATACTGTCAATTTCCACTCCAGTGAATCATATGAAGTAGGATCAATTTCTTTAGGGTCATCCACCAATTTTTCTCTTATTAACAAAGAGTGTTCCATGGAGAATAATTATTCAATTCCCTTTGAAAGAAAAAATGTGCTACTATGTTCTCTCTTGATCTACTGGAGCTCACCTACCAGCTCCTTTCTTTTATCAGACACATTAACAAAGAATTGCCTAAATTTAGTAATGTGGAAAACGCCATCCTGATAAAGCTCTTCTATCCATTCGCTGGAAGCTTTAGCATAACGTAAATTTTTCTTGACCCGTAGTATAGTGTTAGAATCAATACCTTGAACATTTGAGCTTGAGGCTTCCTTAGTTGTTGAAGTCACAATTGATGAAATAAAATTTCTTAAAGAAAGATTATGAGATTGCAACTAAAGGTTCTCCTTTTTCAGTTCTTTTGCTCTTTTGATCAATGCATTAACAGAGTAATCAACATGATATACATCACCTTCTAAAGTAGATGGACCTATATCAACATGAATAACCCTGTAGTCATCTTCTGTTATCTCATTTTCATTTAGGTCCTTTTGTGGATCAACAATCTCCAACAGTTGATGCCCAATAGTGGAATTAGTGACAATTCGTGACATCTTCTTAGCCTTTTTGGGCTTCTGGTGACCCTGCAGTAGTATGGCAACTGCATCTACTTCAATTTTCATTGTGGGAATAATATTTCTTTTCTTCTCGACTGCTTTCTTTAACCATGTTGTGGAAGATGCCACTAACACTAATCCAGTGTCTCTACTTACAACACTTACATTTTTTTTTTTCAGTTGATTGAACATAAATTTTTTTTTCAATTGATTGAACAGAAATAGAAGTATCTTATGGTGGAGAAGGTGGAACTTCAAAGAATGTGGGAAAAGAATTATCATCAATTATTTGTTGAAAAATTCCCTCAGAGTTTGTAGGCACTAGCTTTTCTTGACTAGCCTTTTTCTTAGGTACTAAGGATACACTATCCTATTCACAAATTGATTTTAGCTTGGCCCCGGTGTCTTTTGGCTTCTCACCATCTCCTCCTGACTGTGAGCTAGTGAAAAATGACCTAATTGATTTTTTTCCAATTGATATATTTATGCCAGAGGCCTATATAGTTCCTTGCTCTTTTCTCTACGAAACTCTTTGCTCATGGGGAGAACTCACACCTTGGCGCCATTTTTCGTTCAACCATTCTAAATTTCTTCTCAAAACAGGGGAATAAAGGACCATTAGGTTTGAAACTTCATCCTCTGACCAATTAATTTTGTACAAGGGCTTACCAACAGGGGCCCGATATTTGAGATCAATGATCACCAAGTCTTCTTGTGCATCTTCTGGAATATTGAAAGAAATACCAAAATCTTGTATTTGCCTTAGGGTCAATCTCATGAAATTTATTCTATACACCTCGCCTTCATCTATATAGTCTTCCCAAAAATCTTCAATATCAGGGTGATGTTCATAGCTACCAACTCCATACAAATTTTGCTTAACATAACCCTTGCTATCAAAATTAGTTCTCATGGGAAAACACTAAAAATTGAATTCATTCAGGGCTTTCTGCACACCCCTAGCAATATTATTACTTTTGCAAGAAAATGAAGGCATGGATAATGGAAAAGCATACCCCTTCTTTCCCATGTTTGAATATTTAACATTTACAATAGCCATCTGCCAGTAAACTTCAAGAAAAACTAGGAAATCACTTGGGTAATGGGGAAATTTCAATGGAGCCTTCTCAAAACCTCCAATTCTAAGATAAGTAAATTTGTTGAACTGAATGTAGAAACTTCCAAACCTCAATACCAGAGCAACCTCTTCAGGTGAAACCCAAAGCTTAGGTTTTCCATCAAATTTTCTCACAATTTCCATTAAAAATGCGTCATTGATGTGACACAAATTCGTTAATGTTCCAACCTCCTTAGTGAGTTGTGGAAAAGTTCTATACATAGGCATGTCCAACGTCAGAGATCTTTGTGGTTCCAACTTTCCTAAACAACCTCTTGACTAGATAGAATGTAAACCTAGTATGAGCACATGTGGAAGGCAACAGTTTGCAGAAAATTTATCAATTGCTCATTTAAATGATAACTAATACTCATTTAAATGATAACTAATAATCTTAGCCCAGTCAATGAATTTTTTTCACTACAAATCAGCAAAATAAAACAACACACCCAAAATTCAAAAGAGTCTGAATATGCATTACCAACCACACGATGTAGCAAGGTGATAGCATCTGAAATTTCATCCTTAAAATGAACCCTTTTAAGCTTTGAGGGCAACACCCTCTTACTCGGATTTCAACCAATTCCTTGCATGGAATTTTTGCACCATTCCTCATTCATTATGAAAAAATCGTCACCAACAACTACAAAAATTTCCTCTACAATTTACCTCTTTGGAATGCCTAATGCGTGGGAAATCACTTTAGGAGTAATTCTTGCAATGAATGACCCGCCCATAGCTCTAATTTCTTGAGTCTCTGGAATGTAGCCCCTTGTACACGCAATCACTAGGCCGATGCTTTGTATAACCTTAGGAAAACCTCTCGCGTGTGCCAAACCGCTCTGCAGAACTTTATCTTCTAGTGCTGTTCTCTCCCTTTGCTCTAGGTGCACCAAAAAATCCTCCAAATTGATGTGCCTAGTTTCAGTGTTCCTCATGCCAGACCAGTGATTTTGAATTCCACTTTGCATGAGTGAAAATTCACAGAGATAGAATGTTTGCACTTGAGAAGTACTAAAATTGGAAAAGAACGAGAATGCAGGCTAAATGTCTGAGTAAAACTTCACCACCCACTTATGCCGTTATTTTTTATAGGACATGCATTAAATGCAACATTGAATTTCATTCCTCAAAAATATAGCCTTTAAGCTTGCATGCTTTTTTAAATTCCTGAAAAGACAACTCAAGGTTAGTCCATACATAACATTCAATGAGATGTCAGATGATGATGCCTTTGAAAGCCAAGATAATTCCATAATGTCGCGTGGTCGCTGAAACTTGGAACCTTAGAACTAGAGTCTAAAGTTTTGAAGTTTTCAAAACTTCCAACCCAATGACTACAAAGATGACCAACAAAGACTTGCAACTCAACAAAGTGAACCAAGTTGGGGAATCGGGAAGTTATGAAAATTTAGAACTTCGCGACAAGGTTATAAAACTCATAGGACAAGCGACTAAGGTTAGGAAAAGCACCAAAACTATGACATTGAGTGATAGTAACCACAACAATAAAACTAACCAAAAATATATCATTCCAATAATAGATAATCCACTAGAAAACTACTCAGCAAAAGCAGAATAAATCCACACACCATAACTCAAAGATTACGTATGCATGAACTTCACCATTGTCTAAGTCTTTCTATATTGAAATAACTCTCTCATCCTCCACTGACTACAAAGATGACCAACAAAGACTTGCAACTCAACAAAGTGAACCAAGTCAGGGAATCGAGAAGTTACAAAAATTTAGAACTCCGCTACAAGGTTATAAAACTCAGATGACTAGTGACTAAGCTTGTTTTTCTCCCTTATTTTGAGTCTTATCATCTCTCCAGTTGTGACATTTTACATAAATTATTAATGAAATTTGATCAATGATCTTTCATTAATCTTCTTTGTCATTATGCATTGATGTATGTTTTAATTCTGGCTTTGGTTTAATGAACTAGTTAAAGTACCTTGATTAAAGCATGAATTCATATAAATGTTTTGTGGATCTGATAAGTAGTCATGGAGATTGAGTATTGATGTGTGAATTATAATGCAATTTCACTAAGATTATGGATGTCTAGAATTAAAATCATCTTATAGTTCATATTTTAATTGTGTTAAAAGTAAAACTTGAACATGTACTCAGCGATTCATCACTCAACTCAATGCTTAATAACATATTAACAATATTATTAGTAGCATATACAACAATGAACATCAACAATCATTTAATGTGTATCTAGTAGTTGAAACCACTACTAGAATTTTTCTTCAAATGATAAAATAAATAATATAGATAATTGAACATCAACACATTACTGAAGTTTGAATTTGAGCTTTTTTATTGATTATCACATGAAGGAATACATAGAGGAATTGACAATGCAAAATCTTGCTCAAAGACAACTCTGCATAGAGTTGAGTTGGAACTTGGAAACTCATTATCAAAAATCAAATCATTGCATCACCTTTTCTAGCAACTTCCACTCTTCCAAATCAATCTTCCTTGCATCCTACATCTTCTTTTTGAAATCATTCTTTCCAACAAATTGCTCATTTGTGTCAAAATCCCCTAGAAAACCGAGCTCTGTGAAGTTCCTTACCTTTTCACCCAAGTTATTCATCTTGTCTACAACCAAATGAAAATATTCCTTTATTTCATGCATTCTCAAACACTTTTCAATGATAGATGGCAACGCCTGATGTAGCAAGCCGATTAGTAATCCTTTTTTATTTCAAAACATTGTCACTGGATTTGTAGACTGTTTCTTGAATTTGATTTGTAGATTTCTCTAATGCCAACACATTTTTGTTGTCCACTAAATATTTGTTGAGCTTCTTATGATTTTTTCTGATAGCATCAATCAATTGAAACATGCCACACAAATGATCAATCCTCTGCATTATTTCATCCTAGATCTTTTGTTTCATATGCCTCATTGTTTCTCTATAAAATGTAGATAACTTATTTTGACAAGACTTAATTTCATTTTTTGCTTCCATCAGCTCTGCCTCCAAACCTTCATTTATTTTTCCCTCCTCCAATTTTTGTTCCCACTGTGCATTTCCATTTGTAATGCTTGGTCTTAATTTTTCTTAAGTGGATTTTTCCTCATCATATTTCTTGTTGCTCTCATCTAGCCTTTGCTTCAGTTCATTCACTGCAGTCTCATTCTACTTATCCTCTTTGCTTGTTGATGTAGAGACATATTTTTTTATTCTTTTTTCTAATTCATTGCTCTTGTTATCTGCTGCTTTCCTCTTTTCTTTCTCATTTGCTAGGTTTTCCTGTAACTTTTCAATTTGAGTCTGCAATATTTTTTTCTCTCTATCTTGCTTTAGAAATGATGTGCACATACACCAATTCATTGTTCTTCTTTGATACATTAATTTTTTTAGTATTTATGAGTCCATAAAAATCCAATTGAATATTGTTCACCTGGAATTCAAATCGAGCCATATGATTTGTTGGTTTGTTTTGAACTGTGGGAACAAGAATTATGTACTCCATGATTTCTTTATTTGTGTCAAATGTGGATAATACCATGGTTGTTGCAGGCTTTGAAGTTACAACAGACAAACTCTCCATCAGTTGCTTCTTTTCTTTTTTATTCAAGTCTGATTTCTTTTTAAACTCTTCAATGTAATCAAATCCTAGGGACGCAGGAACAATGGAATGCTTGAATGGTGAAGGAATAAGAGTACTTGCAGATGCTAATGATGTCATAGCCAAACTAACTGGAAGTGGGGGAGTGCCTATAAATAACTTCTTTGTGGTGGATCCACTGGTAGTGTGACTTGGACCTGTCAAAATCCTTTGCCTCTTCTGTATGCCTTGATCACCTGGTGTTTTTGTGGTATATTGTATTGTTGTCCTCTTGTGTGTAATTTTTTGTTGTAGCACATGTTGACCACTACTACTAGTAGTACTACACCCATACCATCACCACCAGAGGTAGTTCCAGTTGCACTAAGCTCTCCACCATGGGCATGTCCTAGTTGTGATTGTGTCTAACCATGAGGATGAGTATTTAAAGCTCTAACAAATTGACTTGTATGTCGTAGGTCTACTTTTTCACCTCCAAGCCCAAGGCCATAATTATCAACTGCTTTTCTATGCTTTACATCTATTACCATCCAAGGGCCTTGTCTTTGGGACCCCAAAGGACCACCTTCATAACCCATTTTTTTAGCTATGGCTGCTCCTATAGTGTATGCTTCTTTTGTGGCCTCACTTAAACCAAGTTTGAAATTGACATGGCTTTGTTCTTCCCTATCATCATTAGATTCATCATCACTTTCTTTATCTTCTTGTTCATCTAGATGCTCTATATTCCACAAATTTCTAAACTCACGTTCTTCTTCGTTATCTCCATACTCTGCAAGAGCTCTTGGATCACCTAGCTCCTTCCTCATAGACCAAAAGGCAGTAATTTTTGATCGTGATCAATTTGTTTCTATAACTTCATTCTCTATATAATTTGGCATTTTTACTCTACTATATGGTTTATGACTTTTTTCATAAAAAATGTTGTACCTCCTAATTGTCTTTCGATGTAATGCCATAATTTTTGCTAACAATTTTTCAAAAGAAATACCATTCTCAACAACACTTCTCTCCATTGCTATTTTGACCTCATCCCAAGAATCCTTATTTCTCAAGTTTTCAAGCAAGGGTTTACTTTGATGTTGAATTCTATTTGCAACATTCTTATTGAGCACAATCATTGATTTAATGGTGTCACATGGATCATACTGCTAGTGATAGATAGCATCAAAATCAATAAATTTAAATGATTATGTGACACACTAAATTATTTTCTCTCGAATGTGAACCCTCCACATGAAAAAGGTAAAGAAGGAAATAAGGTCTTCTTTTGCTGACCAAAAAAGTGTAGTTCATCAGTACTCTACAACTGCCTTACATATTCCAATGCAAAAACCATTTTTGTCACATGTATTGGAAGTTTGTATGGTTGTACTCCTGATCCATAAAATCTTAGCACAGTATATTCTTCCATTAAGTACCAATCAACCAATTGTATTTATTTTCCTAGTTGAATGCAGTTTCTACATGACATAGGAAATCTAGGCATTGGAGTATTTGTAATTGCTTGATGCAATGGAGCCAAAAATTAGTCTACAAAATGATAGTAGTTCCTTCGAGAATAATTCATCCTTATCTCAGTCTTCCATTTATATACTGGATCCATTTTCTTTTCCTCAACATTACAATAGGGCTGAATCTAAAGCTTTTCGGTCTGAAACATTCCTCTAAATTTGAATAGAAAAAGATAGCACAAGTAGGTTGTGAACCTAAATGTCTTGGCGGAACCTCCTTTAATCATTAAACATTGTTTATGCATGGATTCTACAATGTGCTCAATAAAATTATATTTGACATGTCGAACACCATAATGGATATTATACACCATTTCAAGGAGGCTTGCACCCACTTCCAAATTGCTATCCAGTCCGAGGCAAAATGCTAGCATGGAAATAGTATCCAGAACCCATGGTCTAAAAATATCCAAATCATATGGAGGCTTATGATCACCTTTCAATTTATTTCTACCTTGAACTATTTTATTTAAGAAAGAATTTTTCTCCTTTTCATCCACTGCTTCATAATCACTAGCAAGCTTTTCTAGGTCAATGTGGACATTTCCAAATTCTTCAGTTGTAAACCCTAACACTTTTCCAAGTTCTTCTGCATTAATGGATAAAAATTATTCTTTGCTATCTTTATTAACAATTTCTCTTTTGTTATCATCATAATTTTGGGCACAAACCATGATAAATTCTAGGCAAGGGAAAACCTCATGTAACATCATGCGCCCTAATCCAATGAACCACAGTGCACTGATACTATTAACTTGCATTTTCTTTGCAGCCTTATTCTAAGATGAAAATATAAGTTCTAAGGTACGCCTACCATAGGTTTCAGGATCATAAATATCATGGTATTCATCAGTGAAACCTGGGGTTTTAAGCAATTTTGCATAATGTATTTTTTTATCTAACATTGCTCTAGTGGTACTGGTGGTAGACATGCTGATACAATGTGAAATTGTGAATTCCCTATTATTCCTCCTTAATTTTTCTTAATTCTTAAGTCTCTTAACCCTAAACCTCAACTTCAAAGTTTGACAAAATAAGATTTTAAGAAATGCCAAACGATGAAACCTAATTGTAGGAATTCTTTCACTTACCTAGATTTTGATTCTTGAAAAGATTAATGCCGACAGTCGTGGAAATTGGGTTACTGGAATGGCTTTGTTGGAAGTGGAACTATGGAACCTAGAACAGGATGGTGCACTACAATGAGCAAATTGAAGACTGAAATCTCCCCATGTGTTGACCCTCTCACTTAAAAATAAAATCACTTTGTAGTAGAAAGTGCTTTTTTTTCGAACATTAAAGTGAATGAAACTGAAATGTCTACATGTTGCTTCCGGACTACACAATTAGTACATGGCTGAAAGCATTTAAAACAAGCCATTTATGATTTACTGTTGCATTCACAACAAATTCTAAATCATTGATATTTGTTAATCTAAGGTTATAGGTTGATTTCAGAGGTTTAAGTTTGCAAGCCTAGCACTCTGTGCATTTCATTTCAGAATGCAACTACAACCGTACATCAAATGTTCATCGAATGGTTGAGTAATTTATGATATAAATAATAAACATGTGTTTTAAAGTTACTTTAAACTTTAATGCGCTAGGATTGACATCAAGGCCAAGGGGCCGGTAACTTAAGGTTGCAATGGACTTAATAAAATGAATTACAATGTCACATTAATAACACAACCATTTATTTTATTACAACTAAATTACAATGTCACATTATTACATAGTACAAATACAAATGTAAGCGCCAAGCTTTTGCTGGACCGCTGGTGACAACATAAATGTAATTTACAAATGTGTGTCTAAAAATAAATGCATGGGACTTACCAGGTCAACAATGCACTCACCTCTCTAAAAATAAACACATGGGACTTGCTAGGTCAACAATGCGCTCTGAAAATAAATGCATGGGGAATGGGGGGCCAATCAAACTAGGGAAAGGGGATCTGTGAAGATACAAAGTGTACTTATCCCCTTTGAGAACTAAACTCATGCAAAATATGGGTTGTAAAATTGCTCCCATGCAAAAGATGCACTTTGAGCATAAACACATGGGACTTGCCTAGTAGACCATGGTGTCTAAAAATAAATGCATGGGGCTTGCTTGGCCAACCATGCTGGGGAACCGAGAGCTATGAAGATATAAAATGTACTTATCCCCTTTGAGAATCAGAATCATGCAAAAGATGAGGGGTAGTAAAATTTCTCCCATCTTCTACTTGCAGCCTCCATGCACTGTGATAGCACTTATCTCCATCAGAGCTCCTCATCCTGGTTCAAAACCTGTCTGAGAAGTCAGGTGAACCAAATCAACTTCTTTCCAATTCCACCCATTTTGAATTTGAAGGAAATTGTTCTTTTACTTTGTAACTACATAACTGGAGGCAGGAGAATTTAGAGTATCCCCAATAATACCACAACATCTTCTTCTAGAATCCTTATTAACCCTACAAAATGAAAACCCGTATGACAATTCAAACATTACACTCAATAGTATAGCCTTTATCCTTCAATGAATGATTTCAGTTGTGCTCACTATCCTTATTTATGGGCCAATAGTGCCACCAATAGTGCCACTACCAGCTTGGTCCTTGTGTACACCTCACATGTGTCACGTGTGAGGTTGGGTATAGACTATAATCATAATCACGATTTGCGCAAACCAAAAAACCAACTTAATAAATCGATTCGTGTAACTTAAGCCTTACATTTACAATTTAAATGTTTAATTTGATTTATGTCTAGACTCTGACAACCTGGCTACATGCAAAATGTACCTCAAGTTGACAAGCTGTTAATTGTCCAAATAGCCAATGCCACTCAAACGATATGAAATAATTACAAATCTTCATCACCTACGATTCTACATCATCATCTATGATTCTACAGTACATCATGCAATTTTCAATATAAATCTATCCAATCAATTGCTCTGGAGTGGATGTTCATATGGCATTAATCTGTGCTGCCGTCTGCAGTACCGTAGCCGCTTTCTTTAAAAACTAAGATATGGCATTAACGAGTGATGAACCTTGATCTCACAACATGTCTGCATCTAATGGTTCTAGTGTAATTCTGGAGGTTTGAATTCACAAATCTAGTGCTTTAGAGATTTACTTCCAGAATGCAACTATAGCCATCCATCGAAAATTCATCCAACGGTCATGGTTATATTGATTTGCGTTGACATCTAGCTACATATATGGAATATCCTTCACACATATGGAAGATTAAGTTTTTAAGCCCTGGTCCTATGTTCTTCTTAGGCGGTCCCTCTTTTAAAAAAAAATTTATGCACGTGCATATTTCTGCCACTTAAGTTCTTCTATTGCTCATCAGGAAAATAACCCATCGGGTTCATTACCGCGATGAGCGATGAGCCTTGATCTCACCGCGTGTCTGTATCTAACGGTTCTAGTGTTATTCTGGAGGTTTGAATTCACAAATCTAGTGCTTTAGAGATTTACTTCTAGAATGCAACTACAATTGTCCATCGAAAATTCATCCTATGGTCGTGGTTATATTGATTTTCGTTGACATTTCACCACTGAATTTTTTTTATTAGTTTAAGATTATGCTAATTCGCTAATGTTTTTTCTTATGCATTTGAAAATAGGTTTAATTTTCCAATGAATATATTTTTTTGGTTTGAAAAAAGTTTTAGTCACCAACAAAATTGTTTTCTCTGTTTTGAAAACATGATTAATTCGCCAATGGAAATATTTTCTAGGTTTGAAAATAGATTTTAATCGCTAATGAAAATATTTTATTGGTTTAAAAAAAATTGCAATTCACCAAGATTTTCCACAGACTTCTACCGATTAGAAAAGATTCACCAATTGAGATTTTTTTTTTTTTGAAAAACGAAAGAATTTGCCACTAAAATTAATATTTTTATTGGGAAGTATGCAAGATTCGCCATGATTTCACACCTTCTTCGAGGGGGGGGGGGTTTCTAGCTCCTTGTTAATTAGGAACTAAATTAATGGTTGATATGGAAACTCCTTTTGATGATTCTACTTTGTATAGGCAATTAGTTGGAATTTTGAATTATGTAACTCTTACTAGACCTAATATTTCTTTTAGTGTTGGTTTAGTTTCTAGATTTATGTCTAAACCACAACAAACTCATTTTAAAGTTGCAAAAATAATTTTAAGATATGTTAAAGGTACTCTTAATCTTGGTCTTTTTTATGATGCAAATTGTGATTTTTCTTTAAAGGGTTATACTGATTCAGATTTAGGAGGTGATCCCAATGATGGGAGATCCACTTGTGGTTATTGTTTCTTTGTTGGATTAGGTGAAATCTCATGGAATAGTAAGAAACATAAATCTACTTCTCTTTGTTCTACATAAGTTGAATATAAAGGTTGTACAAATGCATCCAAAGAAGCATTATGGTTAAGAAGATTACTTGAAGAATTGGGTCTACCTCAAATGGATCCTACTCCTTTATATTGTGATAATTAATGTGCTATTTCTTTAGGAAAAAATCCATTTTTTCTTGCAAGGACCAATCACATTGCTCTTCAACATCACTTCATTAGAGAGCACATTGAAGACAAGCAAATTTATCTTTTGTATTGTAAAGGTGAAGATCAAGTGGCAGATATTCTCCCCAAAGCTATTGGTAAAGATAAATTTCTCTTTCCTTGTAAAAATCTAGGATTACAACCCATTGAAGGGTTTGATGTAAACTCCCCAAGTAAAGCTTAAGGGGGGGTGTTAGAATATTAATCTTTACTTTGTAAAGGTTATTATTTAATTGTAATTATTTATTTGTAGCTTCTCCTTAAGAGGCTTTTCACAACTTGCACACACATAGATGAATGGTGGCATTCATTGAGTTGGGAGTTACTTTCTACTTCTAACTCCTCTTCTCACCTCTATATATTGAGGTGCCTCTCCTCACATTCTTCATTCAAGAAAGCAATCTTAAGGCTTAAGTGCTCTCTCTCTCTCTCTTTGTATCATTCTTTGGCATTTTTCCTCCATTCATAATATTGAGGTTTTTTATTGTTTTTTCCCCTTATCAAATTCTTGTCTCTTTTGCATTTGGTGGCACTGCTTGGTTTGGCTACTCTCTCTTTGGTAATATTTTTCCTTCAAACAATTCTCATTGATTAGTTATTTCCTTTGCTCAATTTTTTTTTCCTTTCAACTTTCCAAGTTGAGGTTGAAACAACAGATAACCAACAAAAAGGTAGCAATAAGAATTCAATTTTCATTCTTTCAAGACGAGCCCAATCAGAGATGGAGTCAAAAAAAGCATCATAGCTCACACTTGCACCCAAGGCACCCAAGCATGAGGTTGTAAATCAGGAGCAACATGCCCAACTTACTTATATACCTCAAAAGAGAAGTATGTTTGATCAAATTCAAGAGTTGATTGAGTTTGGTTATGTTATTCAAGAAGCATTCCAACAGTTTGTGGGGTATCTTCTTGATTCTCACCTCTTATCAACAATTCATAAACATATGATGCATCCTTTGTTGGTTAGAAGGGGAATTTATTTTACAAATCTAGTTAATGGATTCGTTTGAGCATCATCCTTTGCCGTTTAGGGTAGGGTTAAGTAGAGTTTTTAGTTAATAAGTGCCAATTGCACATCTATTTTAGTTTAGTTTTTGTTTGTTGCACAATTTGTTGGCCCTGTTCAAAGCTATTGTAGTTTTCTTGAATACACTCATAACTAGTAAACAAAGAACATCAAAGGGAGACAATGAAATTTTTAGGGTAAAATCTATCATGAAGGTACAAGGAGTTGTTCAAAAATTAGGATGAAAATGAAACCATGGTGATTTAATACATAAAGAGAAAAGTACATTCATCAATGTCTTTTGAAGAGTCATGAATATAGATACACTCATTAATGAATGTGACAATATGAAGAGAGGATAGTCAAAGTATGAAGATAATCCATTTACAATCCTTCTACTTTTTTCTTTAATGTTAGCTAGATATGCCACTGTAAATGGACATAATCCTACGATATAGTGAATGAAGTTAAAGATTCTGAGAGCAGTGAGCCTGGGTGACAAACATAGGGTTTCATGAGAAAACCCTCAGGTGTTGAGAAAATGAAAGCCCAAAATGCTAGCTAAAGTGAAAAATCAGAATAAAAACTATGGAGATGTTTACAAAGGCCGAGGATAAGAGGGTTTCTGATCTTCTCTTTCCAGAAAATAAAGAAATATCTTACAAGAAACACAAAGCAATAAAGAGATACAAAGAGAAAGAGATTTTTTACAAGAAAACCTCAAAAGCAGAGAGGAAACACACAAAAAATGGCAAATTTCATCATTTTTCTATGAAATTGAAGCAAAAACAATCTTTTCTTTCATAGTAAAGAGAAAATCTAGTATTTTCATGCAAAGGAAGAGCTTACCAACACTATCCCAGTGTATCATTGCACAAAATGCTCAGTTCTTTCAAACCCTTGGTGGCGGTGCAACAACATGAAAGCTTTACAGCAAAAAATGAACTCAAAATGAGCCTGTGGGTAGAATTGGGTTTTTTTTGTAAGTTTCAAAATGAAACCCTAAATCCAGGCCGACCCAAGTATTATGTTTATTTTTCACTTTTATTTCTTTTAACACGTATGAATATTAATACTTAGACCTTGAAAAATACCTAGTAAGAGACGAGTCCATGGGAGTCACAAGGAGATAAGACTAAATATGGATTAAATCCACCCCTTTAATTTTTGCATGAAATTAAGACAAAATAAATATGTAAACAAATATTAAAGGTAATATTTTATAAATTACTTTAATATTTGTCATGTAGTGAAAGAAGTAAACTTTCACATAACACATATTAAAGCAAATCATAACTAATTGTCTTTAATATTTGTTCAAATAGTTTATTCTTATTCTTACCTTTTGTCATCTCTTGCATGTTGCAGAGAGACTTAGAGATTTGTAACTTAGATTTTCACATTTTTGATACAACAACAATTATTTTAGCTAATTTTTATTAGTGTTTGTAGAGATTCCTTCCATTGTTCAATAGATTCAAGTTTTTACCTTCTTACTTTTAGGTGTTGTGTCTCTTATGAATAATTTTGATTCAAATTTGACATGTTTTAGTGTTAAAACCTTTCAAATTTCTGTCTTATTTAATGGTTGCATGTATACAAAAGTAATTAATTATCACAGGTTGTAAGTTGTGCAATTGTTTTATCTTATCTTCCAAGTTGTGAAAACCCTGTTTTCCTTCAAAGAAGATAGATTTATCAAGCCTGTTTATGAAATATTTATGTGATCAGATTGCCTAAATTGAGCTGTGTAAACAATTCTTTTTTGAGAAGTGGTTGTGAATCAAGCTGCAAATTAATTACATTTCAGTGCATCACCTCCTAGAATTGTTTTTTTCCCATTTCCAAAGCATCCTTCTTCCTTTCTCCCATCAAATTCATTAGTGTTGACAACAATATCACTCGTAGCAATAATGCGGATAAAGTCCTCATAGGTAAACCACAAATAACCTATCTTTCTTGAAAGATTGAACTAGGGCAACCTTGGGGATGTCCATGTTATAGGAAAAGGTTGACTTAGTTTAATCCCAAGTCTCTGGTAGTCAAGTCTTGACCATACTAGGTTCACTTCAGGGTATGATGTGATATTGCTGTTAATCTCAAGGGGTCTATGGTTGATCAGAATTATAAACATTCAGTACCAAGTTTCCAGTTCAATCATAAAATAATCTTATGAAATCAAAAGATTTGTAATAATATTTCATGAACATCAACAATTTTGCTATCACTTAAGTAGATTTAGCTTTAAGCATTCAACAATTTCATAAGAAATGAAATATTTTCAATAATTTCCATTCATTCATCTAATTTTTGAAACATTTTCAAGAATTTAAACATCTAATCTAAAATAAAGCATAAAATACTGAAAATTAAAATTTCTCCTGATTATTCTCCACACATGCCCCAAGAGTTACTCAAATCAAAGAAAACCGCTTTATACTTCACTAGATTGCTTCACAACTACATATAAAACGATGCAAGATTTTAAAGAAGGGGGTTTTAGTTTGGGCACCGAGTAAGTTCTGCATGCACCCTTAAATGGTGTAGCACACAGTCTTGTTTGGTTGAACTAACAAAACCAACTACAAAAATTCATGAGATAGGTACCTATCAAATTGGCTTCGATATTGATTAAATTCTATGTGCATACAAATTTTTAGTCTGGAATGATTTAGAAAACAGGAAAAAAGAACAAAACTTAAAGAAATTTTGGCTCTTTTGACATCCACAAATTCTGAACTTAAAGAAAAGTATCCCCTAGCCTTTTATAGAAACAATGACACATGTAGGATAAGAAAAATACATGAGAGTAAATCCAAGGGACAAATCACATCAAGACATGTGGAATATGGTGACTGGCAAGAGAATTGCAAATGAAGTCAACAAAGGTCAACCTTCATCTACATGTGGAAGTCCTTTCGGGTTTTTCGTCTTCTTATTATCATGGTTCCTTCTTGGAACCAAATAAATTCGCATAAACAAACTGTAGGAAATTCCCATATATTCAGAATGATTAGGTGGAATTTCTTTTCCTACACTCATATCCAATCTCAATTTGAACATTCAAGGAATAAGTAATCCCTGAAATGAACACACTTCTTTGCCGCATGCTTAAACTCCAGAGTCCCAGTTTCCCGGTATCTAGTACTCGGAACACTTTGTTTTACGAAGTACTCTTTTATTAAAGATTTCTCTTTGCTCTTAACTTCTGGTGATCTTTTCAAACTAGCCAACACCTACCATAAGCATTAGTTTTCACTTGGGTCCCCAAATCTTATAGTCTTGGGGCGTGTTGTGAGACCACACAACAACTTGCAACCAATAAAACCAAATTTAAACCAAAACTTGAGCTTAAATCACCAGTTGTAAATTATAATTTATGCATATTTTAAAACAATAACTCTTTACCTTTACCTAGATTTTGACACAAAAACAGTAAAAATTCCTCTAGAAACATCCGTGTGTGGTTTGATTAATTCTAATTTCTGGAACTTAGTGAAAAAAACCAGTTCATTGAAATTGAACTACATAATATGGTAATCCTCCAAAGCCGACCAAGGATAGAGCCTTGTTGCCAGTCAAGTGTCCATAGCACCAACAAGGTTATCTCTGTAATTCCCCCAAACATAGCTCTACTGCTAGCTAGGCGTCTATAGCCTCGATAGAGATATTTGGATAGCCTAAAGAATTACTCTCTTTTTTTAATATATATATCTTTTGATATTTCATTGATAGCTCATTTCAACTTGCAAGCAATGAAGCCCGTTATTAGGTTTAGAATTACAGTGGTAGTGAAGGTTACCTTTTGATTTTTCATTCAATGCAAATCCCTTCATTGTTTCACTATTTCCCAAAAACTCATTTAATAATTCCCTGTGGGTGTGTATTTTTGGCTAAAATTTACCACTTTTATGCCAAATCCTAGCTAACTACAACTCACTATATATTAGAAGATATGCATAAATTCAAATTTAGCAGCAAATAATTTAATCACCAAATTTAAATCTAAATTTAGAACCATTAGTTACCACCCTTCTCTGATCAAATTTTATGGCAACTACTAAAACTTTGGCTAGCACTTTCAATTTGACGACACTGCAACATATTAATGGATCAAAAATGTCATGATGATAGTTAAACCTGATCACATTATTTTGCATTAAATTCACACACGTCAACGCACACATATTATCTCTTTCAAATTTCCAAGGTAATGACGTGTGTTGCCTCACCGACTTAATTTTCCTTTCTGTTTCACACACATAAGCACCTTCATGATTAATATGACTTAATAAAAACACAATGAAATGACCACCATTAATGTTGAAATCTTTAACTTGCTTGATTCACAATCTTTGTATTGGGAAAATTTGAAGCAAATTGTCACCAATTGTGTGTAAAAATTAATTTGATTTAACATTCTGCTTTGGAGAAACTCATCCAGTTGCCACCTTGCTTACGGTTTCCAAGACTTCAATCCAAGCAACTATGTACTGCAACTTCCTCATGGTTTTCTATAAATTTCACACTTCTCTCGAATTCTTCACGCTTTTACTTAGCGTTCTTTTTTTTTTTGCATTTTTGTTGTCTGCTAGTGCTTTCTTGCTTCCAAGTCATGGATACTCCCATTTTCCTGACTTGATCTCCTGCCAAAATGTTTTCTTGGGTCAAATCATGACTCAAAGGCTTGAAAAGGTTTTCTTCATTCAAAATTCCAATTTCACTGTACCAAACTTGTGCTTAGTCCTTGGGGAAAAATATGTGGAATCCAGCTGATGCTACCGATTTTATTCCAACTTGGCTTCTCACTTCGTAGCATCACTCCTAGATATTGGGCTTCCTATTGAAGATGTTCGCTTGGCTGCGAATTTGATAGTGCGGCTTGAATATTTGGAGAATTTGGATATTATTCTATCTGTTGCACATCCAACCATTGGAATTCCTTCCATGGATGATATTCCTCGGTTCTTAGAACACGTGGAAGTGGTTCCACTCCGGCCTTTCCTTTTTGGCCTCCATATTCCTGACTTTGAAGCTCACTAGGAAATTTCCTACGTAGGGTATTTAGCCCTAATGGACGAGGCATCCCAAATTGACTGAATGGTTACTCCTATTTGCAACTTAGCTACCTCTTTTTTTCTTTTTTGATCTTTTGAAGCAATAATTTTGATACTTCCATGTATATACGTGACACACACACATATATAGCTTTGTTGTACATTTTAAAGTGTGTATTTACTGTGTATGGTTTCATCATTTTACATTTCACAACACAATTTTATAAATGTTTGAATTAACTCTCATGTGTATGATAAGTTAAGCAAAATTTTTTAATGCAAAGGGATAAACAGAAAAGAAAGAAATAAAAAAACAAAACAAAACAAAACAAACCCTACAAAAAGAAAACTAACCCTAACTAACCAAAACTCTAATCTAACAAATGACTAAACCTAACAAAACAATTTATTTTAATTTCAATGACTATTTCCATTGTTGTTTTAGTACGAATTCTAGTAGGTTTATCCTTGAATTCATTCAAATAAATTTCAAATGTCCTATTGTAGCAATGAATTCTTTTAAATTTTCTGCATTTAACAAATGCAAATTCAAAGGTGTACTTACCAATGACTTGGCTCATATGTACGAAAGCAAAATCATTAAACGTCGATCACACACACTTCTTCTGATTGAGCAATACTTTACCTTCATTCAACCATGGTTCATGGTTTCCCTCTTTACTCTGCTCAATTCCATGAACGACTATGTCCATTTCTTGATTTTTTTCTCCTCCAAAAATTTTCATGTCTTCGGTCTTGTCTTCACTTTGAACTCTATTAGACCAAGCAATATCATAATTTATATTGTTATCAGAGAGAGAAAAAGTAAAAATTTGATACTCTGTATCTTGCATAAAATTAGGAAAATTTCCTTTTTTAGCTTGCGACTTTTCAATTTGGAATAGAAAACACGCGTCTCCCACTCGATTTTCCCACTCCTCTTCACTTGTGTTTTCCACGTATAAAGAGAATGATGACTCATGAATTTCATTTTCTCATTTTTTATGCGATGTTTCTAAATCTTGACATTCTCACCTATCTTCCTGCAAAACGTTAAGATCTTTATAACAATTGCAGTTATCAAACCATTTTGATATATCACTTAAATTTTTAACATTTTCAATTCCACTAGGGTTATACTCTTTTCTCATTAACAATCCCTTTCTTCTAGTAGTTGAAACTTCTTCTGTTAACATAATCACCTTACACATAGCCAAACTTACCCTAGTTAAAAAAATTCACAATCAAGTTCACTATGATCAATTGTATCATGAATTCTACACTCGGTGACTACCAAAAGTGAATAAACTCAAAGGATGTAATTTATGGTTAAGAATTTTTTGGAGTTTTTCAACTTCCATTTTGAAATACTAGTTTGTACTAGACTTTTGCCTTACAAGCTATCTCTTAAACTCGAAACTAACATAAATTTTGTGCCACCCTCCTAGTGCTAGTTCCTGTTGATGACGATGTCACTCGCAACAACAATGTAGACAAATTCCTCATAGGAAAACCGTGAAGAACCTATCTTTCTTGAAAGACTGAACCGGGGCAACCTTGGGGGTATCCGTGTTATAGGAAAAGGTTGACTTAGCTTAATCCCAAGTCTCCAGTAGTCAGGTCTTGACCATACTAGGTTCACTTCAGGGTATGATGTGATATTGTTGTTAATCTCAAGGGGTCTATGGTTGATCAAAATTATAAACATTCAGTACCAAGTTTCCAGTTCAATCATAAAATAATCTCATGAAATCAAAATATTTACAATAATATTTCATGAATATCAACAATTTTTCTATCACTTAAGTAGATTTAGCTTTAAGCATTCAACAACTTCATAAGAAACGAAAGATTTTTGACAATTTTGGAACATTCATCTATTTTTTGAATCATTTTCAAGAATTTAAACATCTAATCTAAAATAAAGCATAAAAATACTAAAACTTAAAATTTCTCTCGGTTATTCTCAATGCATGCCCCAAGAGTTAATAAAATAAAATCAAATTAAATCTTGATAAATAATATTTAGGATTTGAAATCCAAATAATAAATTGCCAACCCTAAAATATTTAACTTTGGGGCCATTTTTAGGGGACAAGGGTGCCAAGTTTGCCCTTGTCCAGAACCACTTTTTCGAGATCTAAAGTATCGGGGGAAAAACATTAAATTCCTACTTGGGTTTTGCACAATTGATTTCTTGATAAATGATAAAATGGGCCATGGAATTAATAATTTAGGAAATTAAGATCATGATTAGGTCCAAGCACATAGGGGGAGCAAAATCTAGTGTGAAATTATCAAGGGTGAAAATTTATGATGCTACAATAGTTAATGAGAATTTAGAGGAAGCTATTCCAATTAGTAATCCTCCCAAAAATTAACTCACAAACAATTCCCAACTCTCTAGTGAATGCCCTTCTAAAGAAGACTTAACTTGAATTAAGAATATTTTTCTAGATAACTGAAATTTTAGGGATATCATTAATAGTTAAGAATAGATTCACATCCATCCCACATAGATATTTGGCTTTCACAATGATGTAATAACTTCTTTACTTTATACTATTAGACCCCAACTAATTTTAGCCAATAAGGCCTTATTAGCTAGATAAAGGTTTCTAAGGCTAGATCCACTATCTCATTTAGGTTTATAAACCTTATCCTAGCTAACTAAAGTAAGTCTCTTTCCTCTTTCTCTCTTTAACAATTTTTTAAAGTATTACTTTCTAAATTTCTTTGAATTTTTTACTATCTACTTTGAATTTGTTAAGAAATTATTAGATTGTCAAATCATTTCTTAGACAAACAAATGAGAGAAAAAAATACATGTAATCTTATGTAAAATAACCATAATATAAAGATCAAAGATATAACACAAGATTATACAAGATATACCCTAGTCTCCAAAATCATCCATAATCAATGTATTATTCAATAATAAAATATTATAATACACTTATAGGGTCTCCAAGAATGCTTCTAAAACATCAAACTCCTTTAAAGTATCCTCCATGTGTCCATACTTGTAACCACACATCCCATACCATGCTTCATATATGCACTCAATAAGAGAGCTCAATACAATTACAACAAAGACAAACAACCAACTAGCCAACCCCAACCACTAAACATGTGCTTACTTTTATAGATTCAAGTTGACACAAAACAACCAAGAGGTAAAGGTAAAACCATGTGCCTCAAAACCATGAGTACATAAAATCATTGACCAGGCTAACATTTACTTTTTGGTACTATTTATTTCAAAATTGAATATTTTTTCAATGTACAACTCACACATATAATATCTATCAAATATCACATGTGACTTTATAAGTGGAACCAAATAAATATTTAATATGGTTAAACACATATCCTAAGATGTTCCATAAATAAATATTTATTTTATCTAATTAAAATATTTTTTGTGCAAGGTTTACAACACCATTTTCCCAATCAATTTTTTTAAAAAGAGATAAAGTGAATTAGGATACCTTGAAGAGAGGGTTTGAGAAGCTAAAATTTCTTGACAAGGCTTATAATTTTCTCTTTTTAACCAATCAAATTTATTTGCATGCATTCTAGAATATTATTTCAATAGAGAGATTGAATATTTTTTAACTATAAGAGGTAGCCACAAATAGATAACCAATAATTGAGAACAAACACATTTTAAGATCAAGACAATTTTCAATTGTAGGGAATTTTTAGTGTTGAAAAAACCAGAATCACCTATTGCATAGTTGATATGCTAACTAGAAACAACATCATACCTAGATCCAAAATATTGTTTCAATTTTTAGCCTCAATAATAGAAGAATTAACAAAGAGGAATGCATCATCCACAAATTGTTAGAGATAGGATATGGTCAATGAAAATGCAACTTTAATTTCTTGAAGAGAGTCATTCGTGATTATTTTTAAAATATTCCTTCCAAGCACTTCAACCACTAAAATAAAAAGATAAGGGGACAAGGGATAATTTACTGTAAACCTTTACCACTACTAAAAACTCCTCTAGAGATACCATTAATTAAAACTAAAAATTTGAGTGTAGAAACACGCTCTTGAATTGTTCCAAAAATCTTATCTTGGGACCAAATTTTCTAGCACATCAAATAGGAAATCCTAAGAAACCCGATCATAAGCTTTAAAATATCCAATTTGATAACCATACCTTCCTTTTGACTCTAAAATGTAGAAGCTTATGATTAGTGATAATTGCATCAAAGATTTATTTACTAAGGATAAAACCTTTCTAGTTTTATTTTATGCGAGATCAACTTCGATAGAAAATGTTTGATTATGAAAACCAAAATTTTAAAGAACACCTTATAAATGGTATTGCATAACTCTTTCTTCTTAGGGATGAGGGGAATGAAAGTGTTATTAAGTTGCTTTAAAATCTTTGGTGATCTATAAAATTTTTGTATAATAACTTAACAATGATATCCCAAAAGTCTTGGAAAAAAGGATGTGGAAAATCATCTAAACCAAGTGCCTAAAATGCACCAAAAGAAAAGACAATAGGTCCTAATTTCATTGTTTGACATATCTTCAAACATATCAAAATTATCTTCATTAGATAAAATCATAGGGATGGCTTCTAAACGTTGATCAAAAAAATTATTAGAACAAAGAGGTTGTTTGGTTGTAAGAGATTGAAAAATTGAATGCCAAGAGTGCCCAATTCCTCTTTTAGTTGTAGCTTCAAAACCATTCTCATCTAGAAGCTTAATAATGACATTTCACTTTTTGTGATAAAACACAAATTGATGAAAAATTGTAGTATTTATGTCTCCCCCCCATTAACCATTGCACTCTAGATTTTTACTTCCAAACAATTTTGTCACTTTTCATTATTTTATGTAACTCCTCACTCGAAGATTTTTCCAATAAATATGTATCCTCATTAATTCTTCCCACAACTATAATCTCTAAGACCTTTAAGAATTTCTTAGAAATGTATTTTTTCTACTCAGATAAAAATTGACATTGTTAGCAACTTCAAAATATCAAAATTGAAACTGATTTATCAAAATTGAAATCTTGAAATTGATATATAAAAATAAAAAATTAATGTATATCCAAATTGATATCAATATCAAATTTTATTTTGAAGTTAACCTAAAAAATAAATAAGATAAAACAATTATAATTATAATTAAAACAATTATTCAAATATTGACTAACCACTTACAAATTGTTATAATCAATAAATATTAAAAAATTATCTAAATATTATTTATTGACCTATTTTCTTCTATTGTTAATAAAATAATATTATTTAAAACTTAATTTATTATTCCATATGACCTCATCAAACATAATAATCCATCGTCGAAATGATTCCATTCCACTTACCTTTTATATAATCAATAAAGTATAAATTTAATCCTTTGTATTTATGTGAATGCGGCCCAGCCGTGGTGACGGGCTTACGTAAGACCCGATTAACGGTCGGAAGAACAAGGTGGTTGATTCTCTACAAACATAAACAAACATAAACAAAATCAGTTATCATGGATTTTAATCGTATTTTAAAACATACCGTAAAGACTCCGCAATATTTAATTGATGGGTCAATAAAATAAAACAAAAATTTAGCCACCAACAAAATATAGTTTAATCGCAGTTCGACGCAAATTCCAGGCAAATAAAACCCAGAAATTAGTTTTTTGTTGCAGAGACAGCGAAAGCCCGGTCATTCTTGCGGTCTACTCGACAAGGTATTGCAGTTTACCTGACAAGGTAGGGTTTCCTCAAATGACAGACTCAAAAAAGGTTGAAGAAGAGAACAGAGCTTCATTTCAGTTCAAGCATCTGCCATGGCTTTGGGCACCGTAATAATTCCTGTTCTGTTAGGGTTGTTGATAACAGGCAATTATGGATCACAAGTAATGGCTCAGCAACTGTATTCAAAGGACCACAGCAAGGATTGCGACATCTTTAATAAGGAGAGCTCCGGTTACCTGTGCAACGGCGCTGCTAATGAATGCCAAACCTTTGCTCTCTATAGAGCTCAGCAGTTTTACATGTCCCTCGACAGCATTGGCAGCCTTTTCAACACTAGCCCCGCCACGATTGCCTCTGCAAGCAATTTATCCGTCACCAATTACTCCAAGTCTCTGGACACAAATCAGGCCTTGCTTTTTCCCATCGACTGCAAATGCGTCGGTAACTTCTCGCAGGCGAATCTGATCTACACTGTTAAGCAGAATGACACGTACCTGAATATTGCGAACCAAACATTGGAGGGACTCACCACATGCCAGGCCATGAGAGAACAAAACCCTAAAGTCGGTGATTTTGACCTGGAAAACGGAATGAAACTGGTGGCGCCGCTGCGCTGTGCGTGCCCCACGCGCGAACAGCAGGCCGAGGGCGTCAAATATCTGGTTAGTTATATCGCGGATGTTGAGGACGACGACGACATCATTCCCGCCAAGTTTAATATCAGCCACCAAGAGTTTTTATCGGCCAATGAGTTAGAGGGTTCCAATCCTACCATATTTCCCTACACCACTCTGCTAATTCCTCTAAAGCACACACCGACCATCCCTCCCGTGGGGCCTTTCGCTCCTCCGCCTCCACCTCGCTGGCCGGCTTCGTCTCCCCTGCCTTTGATCTCTCGCCCCCGCACTTCTTCAAATTCGCATACTTTCGTCGTCATCCTAGTCACATCTCTCGCTACTGCTCTGGTCGTTGTGGCAGGCTTTGCTATAGCACTTGTTCTGTGCTTAAACAGGAGGAAGCGCCGCAAAGTCATACAGGTATATTATTTGAGATCTGCAAGTAAGGGCTGAAACTAAGATTTCTGACAATTGATTGCTTCGAAAGTTTTCTTATGAATTTCCTTTTCTGTGTAGGTGATAATAATTTCGATTCTTATGTTAGTTTAGCATGTTGAGCTTTCTGCAATTAAATCATTAACTCTGTAAATCGGATGATTTAATATCTTGATTTGAGTCTCTCTCGCTTTAGGCGGCAAAACAATTCTGAATTAAAACCGAAGTGCCAGCGAAAACTTTTCATTAGAAAGGCCGGAATTTGTAGATGCTTACGGTCTTTGTTTAAACTTTGATTAAATATTCAATTGGTTTTATTCCAGGAAGCAGAGGCAAAAAGATTGAAGGCTGCGAAGATTCGCGAAAAAACGATCCAAATGTTCTCCGAGTTGTCGGATCTGCTAGAGTCCGACAGATTGATACACTATAGCTTGAAAGAGCTCCGAGAGGCTACCAAAAATTTCAGCGAGGAGTCCAGGATTGAGGGCTCTGTTTTCAGCGGTTTGCTGCGCGGGAAGAAAGTGGCGATGAAGCAGATGAAAGGGGAAGTCTATAGGGAAATAAATATGCTTCACAAACTCCATCACGCGAATCTTGTTACTATCCTGGGCATCTGCCTCGGCCACGAGGAGCAGCATGCCTATCTGGTATTCGAGTATGCAGAAAACGGCTCACTGAGCAACTGGATCGAGAACGCAGGGCCAAGTCATTCCCTTCCATGGAAACAGAGACTCCAGATCGTTGTGGACATAGCAGAGGGGCTGGAGTATCTCCATCACGGCTCTAGTCCGTCTTGCGTTCACAAGGACCTCAAGACGAGCAATATTCTCTTGGATCACAATTTCAGAGCCAAGATTGCCAACTTTGGATTGGCTAAATCTGGCGGAGGGGTTACTGCCCTAACGAGCCATATAATCGGAACTCATGGATACATGGCTCCAGAGTATCTTCGAGTCGGTCTGGTGACGGCAAAGCTGGATGTTTTTGCGTTCGGGGTAATTGTCCTGCAAATCCTTTCAGGCAGAAAGGCCGTAGGGACGAGGCACCCAGGCCAAGGCGAAAGGTTGCTGTCGGATGAGATAAGAGATCTGCTGCAAGATGAAAATCCCAAGGAAAATCTCAGCGACTGGATAGACCCCAATCTCCAAGAGTCGTATGATCTGGAAGTGGCTTTCGGAGTTGCCTGCGTAGCGAAATCATGCGTGGAAAAAGATCTGCAATTGCGTCCCAGCATGACTGCGATCCGTGTGGAGCTCTCGGGCTTGGCGGGCGTTAGCACAGATAATTCCCCCATGGAGTGGCGAAGCACCCCAACATTTTTTTCCGAATTTCAACCAAGATGATAAGTCCCGAATTTACTAATTTCTATCATAAAATTCGGGAAGATCGCTTAACAACTGATTCTTCCACATAGTATTAAAAGTAATGATTTGGATGTAATACATCGTCTTCTAGAAATCAAAATCTGTGTTTTAATCATCCTTGCAGCCCGCATCCTCGTTGTAGCATCTCGCCTTTTCCTGGCTACTGTTTAATTTTTCTTTTTCACTGAACACCATAATGCAATTGACCCGAGATAACAGTGTTACTGAAAATGCCCAGGAGGGTAACAAAAAAACCAGGATTGCAACCCATTGGATTAAGGCTAACCTCCTAGGTAGGTCAATCAGGTAATAATCTTTCTCTAGCCTTAATCTAGACTAATCCAATAGGATGCATAATACTTAGTATAAATTAAGTTCTATTGATAAATAATAAGGTGTGGGAAGTAGGTATTTGAGAATTAAACGTTATGTTAGGAAATTATATCTAAAAACAAATAGAAATGGACAATTTTAATGTTTTGAAATTTAAATGTATTGAAATTTGAATTAGTTTTTCTTTATTTGTATTTTGCTTTAGATTTTATGTAAGATTTTTATTCTTTATAGTTAGAGTTTGCAAATATGGATCAATTCTCGGAGTACAAAATTGTTATGTGAGTTTTAAATCTGACTCAAAACTTGCACGTGCTTGTGTTCTCTGGTTCATTGAATTCATTAATGTCTATTCTATTGTAAAGATTGATAGTATTTAAGAATGCCTTTATAGAGTTGTCATATTGCTAGGGGAAATGTTCTCTTAAGTCAACTGTTAGAAAATACCAACTATATAATCTTGCTAAAGATTAGGAGGCAGCAAGCAAGCATGCATGTCTTGGATGATGATGCTAAAGTAAATGTTGTTCTTTTTAGTGTGTCAATAGATTCAATGATATGATTAAATGGACAAGGATAGGGGTGAGGTGGAATTAAAAATTAGAGGAAAATGGTAATGAAGGTTGTTAATTAGCCTAAACTAATTAATTAAGTAGATATTAATTAATTGATTTAGTTGGATGGTTTAGGAGATAAGGTTCGACTTAATTAAATAAATATAAATTCATTTAATTAAAAGTGGGAGATAAAGGTAAAGGATGAATTAAATAAATAATAAATATTTATTTAATTTGATGGGATGGGGTAAAGTCAAGTGTTGTTGGGTATGGACAAATTTAGGTGTCTACAAGTTGTGGATGTTAGATCTTAAGTTATTGATTTTTTTACTTTTGTTTGGTTGTGATAGGTAGATGGTGGCTTATTTGGTTTGATAGGTGATTAGGATTGACCTAGGATTTTGCATTAGGATGTGTGATTTGGATTAATATTATATGATTTATATTAGAAGATGGGGATCTCATATGATTAGTTTTATCTAGGATTTGGATGTGGATGAAGGGTTGATGTTAGGATGATTGATTGAGATGGATAAAATTTAGATTATGATTAGGGTTATGGTATGTTGGTCTTAAAACTTTGGTTTGCAGGGGAATTTTGGATTTTGACATTGATTTCTCCAAATATTAGAGATTTATTTTAATGGTTGGATGGTGGAGAATTTTTTATGTTTAATGGATGGATAAATAACCTTATAAAGATGGACTAAGGGGTGTGAGATGTTGGGTTTTGAATTGATTGATTGAAAGTCATGTAGGATTCTAAACTTAGTAAGATAATTCAAGCAATCAAATTCAAAGTTTTATTTTGAACTTGTGTTAAATTTTGAAAATGTTTAATTTGGATTTGAATAAAAAATACATGTCTCATGAATAAACCACACCATTCACACAAAAAACCTTAATTTATTCAAGTGGGAGTGTGAATGAGTATAATCTCACAAATATTCCTTTTCTGGTTGTGATATGTAGGGCCCATGATGAGACAATAACCATTTTTTATCACCTAATATCACTCTTATGGTGCAAGGGAAGAGCACATATGGCCTACAAACTCATTTCTAGTGGCATAGGGTGAGTAACTTCCCAATACAATTTGTAAATTAGTGCATTAAAATTAAACATAGTAGAAAGGTATTATCTAGGATTGTACACGATGACTAGGGGATGTCCTCTTTTTACCCGAAGGCATGCAAGGTCAAATTATAATAATAAGAGGTGTATCTACAAGGATGTGGTTGAGTTCAATCCCGTCCACTTCACATTGTCCCCTTAAATTCGACATCAAGGCTATGCCAAACACAATACCACTCCTTTGAGTTGAGTTTTTTATTCTCACCTTAATTTCTATACGTTTTTGGAAAACATGGGTTTGGATCATATTCTTGGTCATGAAATCTAAGGCAAGCTTGTTAGAGGAAAAAGTAACAAGTGACTTTGATCTTCAAGACCATGTTTTTGTGTGAAGAGATAGCATACACATTGAAATATATTAGGTTCTAATAAAAAAGAGGATGATAAATTTGTTTATATTCAATATCTAAAACAATATCAACCAACCTTCCTTCAACATAAAAGAAAATCATAATATTTTTCTAATAAGCTGTTAAACCTTCTCTTACTATGTAACCTATCACAAAAGGATCTTGAATAGGTTATTAAGAGGGACCTATATTTATATAAGAAGTTAATGATAATTTAGAGGAAGTCATTCTAAGTAGTAATCCTCCCAAAAATGAAATCACAAACCATTCCCATCTCTCTAGTGAATTCCCTTTTGAAGAATACTTCTTGAATTAAAAAATATTGTTCTAGATAATTAAACTTTTAGGGATATCATTACTATTTAAGAATAGATTCACATCCACCCCCCTTAGATATTTGGCTTTCATAAATATGGAATAGTTCTTCTTTACTTTATTTTATTAGCCCCCAACCAATTATAGCCAATAAGGCCTTATTAGCTAGATATTTTTTTTAAGGTTGGATCCTCCATCACATTCAGGTCTATAAACATTATCCTAGATAACTAAAGTAAGTCTCTTTCTCTCTTTAACACCTATTTAAAGGAATATTTTCTAAATTTCTTTGAATTTTTTACTATCTACTTTGAATTTGTTAAGAAATTACTAGGTTGTCAAACCATTTCCTAGATAACCTCATGAGAGAAAAAAATACATATAAGCTCACACAAAATAACCATAATGAAAAGATCAAAGATATAACACAAGATTATACAAGATATACCCTAGGCTATAAAATCATTCGTACTCAATGTATTATTCAATAATAAAGTATTACAATACACTTATAGAGTCTCCAAGAATGCTTCGAAAACATCAAACTCCTTTAAAGTATCCTTTATTTGTCCAAACATGTAACCACACATCCCACTGCATGCTTCATATATGCACTTAATAAGAGAGCTCAATACAGTGACAACCAAAACAAAAAACCAACTAGCCAACACCAACCACTGAACATGTGCTTACTTTTATAGATTCAAGTTGACACAAAACAACCAAGAGGTAAAGATAAAACCATGAGTGCACAAAACCATTGACCCCAACATTTACTTTTTAGTACTATTTTTTTTCAAAATTAAATATTTTTTCAATGTACAACTTACACATATAATATCTAATGAATGTCACATGTAAGTTTACGAGTGGATCCAAATAAATATTTAATGTGGCTAAATACATATCCTGAGATACACCACAAATAAATATTTATTTTATTTAATTAAATTTTTTTGTGTAAGATGTACAACACCATTTTTCAAATCAAATTTTAAATGAAGAGAGAAAGTGAATTGGGATACCCTAAAGAGAGGCTTTGAGAAGCTAAAATTTCTTGACAAGGCTTAGAATTTTCCCTTTCTAACTAATCAAATTTCTTTGCATGCATTCTAAAAAATATTATTCCAATAGAGAGATTGAATATTTTTAACTATAAGAGGTAGCCACAAATAGATAACCAATAATTGTGAACAAACACACTTTAAGGTCAATTTTTTTTTCAATTGTAAGGAACTTTCAGTGTTGAAAAAATATAAATTATTCAATGCATAGTTGAATGCTAACTAGAAACAACATCATACCTATCCAAAATATTGTTTCAATTTTTAGCCTCAATAATAGAAGAATTATCAAAGAGGAAGGTATCATCCAAAAATTGTTAGAGAGAGGATATGATCAATGAAAATGTAACTTTAATTTCTTGAAGAGAGTCATTCGTGATTATTTTTAAAATATTTTTACCAATGACTTCAACCACCAAAATAAAAAGATAGGGGCAAGGGATTTTCCTACTATAAATATTTACCACTACTAAAATATCCCCTAGAGCTATTGAGAGTAGAAACACGCTCTTGAATTGTTCCAAAAATCTTATCTTGGGACCAAACTTTTCTAGCACATCAAATAAAAAATCTTAAGAAACTCAATCATAAGCTTTAAAAATATCCAATTTGATAACCATACCTTCCTTTTGACTCTTCTCCATAAAATGTAGAATCTTATGATTAGTGATAACTACATCAAAGATTTATTTAGTAAGGATAAAACCTTTCTAGATTTATTTTATGAGAGATCAACTTTGATAGAGAATGTTTGATTGTGAAGACCAAAATTTTAAAGAACACCTTATAAATGGTATGTGTAGCTCTTTATTCTTAGGGACGAGGGAAATGGAAGTGTTATTAAGTTGCTTTAAAATCTTTGGTGACCTAAAAAAATTATGCATAGTAACTTAACAATGATATCCAAAAATCCGTGGAGAAAAGGAGGTGGAAAACCATTTGAACCAAGTGCCTTAAATGTACCAAAATAAAAGATAATAGGTCATAATTTCATTGTTTGACACATCTTTTAACATATCAAAATTATCTTCATTAGTAAAATTATAGGGATGACTTCTAAAAGTCGATCAAAAAAATTGAATGCCCATAGTGCTCAATTAAATTGTAGCTTCAAAACCATTCTCATCTAGAAGCTTAATAATGCCATTTCACTTTTGTGATAAAACACATACTGATAAAAAGTGAAGTATTTATGTCCCCCTCATCAACCATTGCACTCTAGATTTTGTCACTTTTTATTATTTTATGTCACTCCTCACTCAAAGTTTTTCTAGTAAATATGTATCATCATTAGATCTTCCCACAACCATAATCTCTTAAACTTCAATAATTTTTTAGAAATATCTTTTTCTACTCAAATAAAAAATGACATTGTTATTAATTGAAACTGATTTATCAAAATTGATTTTTCAACAGAACTAATTTGCATCTCAAATATTTCTTGACATCTTTTACATAAATTTTTGAAAAATATAAATATACTAGTTACAATCATAACAATTATTGAAATATTGACTAACCACCTACAAACTATTAAAATCAATAAATATTAAAAAAGATTTGTATAAATATTCTTTATTGGTCTATTTTCTTCTTATTATTAATAAAATAATATTATTTAAAACTTAATTTATTATTCCACCTGACCTTATCAATTTTAATATATTATTTAAAACTTAGTTTATTATTCCATCTGACCTTATCAAATTTAATAATCCCTCTTTAATCCTTTATATTAATGTGAATGCGGCCTAGCCGTGGTGACGGGCTTACGTAAAATCTCATGCTTCCCACCACGAAGATCCGATTAACGGTGGGAAGGACAAGGTCGTTGATTCTCTACACTGAATTTCTTCCTCTTTGTTACTGCTTTAACATGAACAAATCAATTATCATGGATTTTAATTGTATTTTAAAACATATCGTAAAGACTCCGCAATCGGAGTTCAGAGAAAAAGTCTTAAAACAAGCTTGGACTGTTTTCCGATTTTAGTATTTTAGGAGTAAATTTATATAAATTGGCCACTATTTAATTGATGGGTCAATAAGATAAAACAAAAATTTAGCCAAGAAAAATATAGTTTAATTGCAGGTGCATGCAAATTCCAGGCAAAGAAAGCCCAGAAATTATTTTTTGTTGCAGAGGCAGCGAAAGCCCGATCATTCTTGCAGTCTACTCGAGAAGCGAGGGTTTCCAGAACTAAGAGACTCAAAAAAGGTAGTAGAAGAGAACAGAGCTTCATTTCAGTTCAAGCATCTGCCATGGCTTTGGGCACGGTAATAATTCCTGTTTTGTTAGGGATGATGATAACAGGCAATTATGGATCACAAGTAATGGCTCAGCAGGTTTATTCTCAGGACTACAGCGAGGATTGCGACAACTTTCATAAGGAGAGCTCCGGTTACCTGTGCAATGGCGCTGCTAAAGAATGCAAAACTTTTGCTCTCTACAGAGCTCAGCGGTTTTACATGTCCCTCGACAGCATTGGCAGCCTTTTCCACACTAGCTCCGCCACGATTGCCTCTGCAAGCAACTTATCCGTCACCAATTACTCCAAGTCTCTGGACACAGATCAGGCCGTGCTTTTCCCCATCGACTGCAAATGCGCCGGTAACTTCTCGCAGACGAATCTGACCTACACTGTGAAGCGTGAGGACACTTACCTGAAAATCGCGAACCAAACACTGGAGGGGCTTACCACATGCCAAGCCATGAAAGAACAAAACCCGAAAGTTGGTGAGAATGGCCTAGAAACCGGAATGAAACTGGTGGCGCCGCTGCGCTGTGCGTGCCCCACGTGCCAACAGCAAGCCGAGGGCGTCAAATATCTGCTCAGTTATATCGCGGATGTTGCGGACGACGTCGGCATCATCACCGCCAAGTTTAATATCAGCCACCAAGAGTTTTTATCGGCCAATGAGTTAGAGGATTCCAATCCTACCATATATCCCTACACCACTCTGCTAATTCCTCTAAAGCACACACCGACCATTCCTCCCGCGGGACCTTTCGCTCCTCCGCCTCCCCCTAACTTTACGCCTTCGCCTCCCCTGGCTTTGAACTCTGTCCATCCTCTTCCTTCTTCCAACTCCCATACTTTCGTCGTCATCCTAGTCACATCTCTCGCTGCTGCGCTGCTTGTTGCGGTGGGGTTTGTTATAGCACTTGTTCTGTGCTTAAAGAGGAGGAAGCGCCGCAAAGTCATACAGGTACATTCTTTGAGATCTGCAAGTAAGGGCTGAAACTAAGATTTCTGACAATTGATTGCTTCAAAAGTTTTCCTATGAATTTCTTTTTCTGTGTAGGTGATAATAATTTCAATTCCTATGTTAATTTAGAAGTTGAACTTTCTGTAATTAAAGCATTAAATCTGTAAATCGGACGATTTGTTATCTCACATTCTTGATTTGAGTCTTTCTGGCTTTAGGCGGCCAAAAAATTCTGAAATAAAACGGAAGTGCCAGAGAAAACTTTACATAAAAAAGGTCGGAATTTGTAGATCCTTACGGTCTTTGTTTAAACTTTGATTACATATTCAATGGGTTTTATTCCAGGAAGCAGAGGCAAAAAGATTGGAGGCTGCAAAGATTTGCAAAGAATCGATCCAAATGTTCTCCGAGTTGTCGGATCTGCTAGAGTCTGACAGATTGATACACTATAGCTTGAAAGAGCTCCGAGAGACTACCGGAAATTTCAGCGAGGAGTCCAAGATTGAGGGCTCTGTTTTCAGCGGTTTTCTGCGTGGCAAGAAAGTGGCGATAAAGCAGATGAAAGGGGAAGTCTCTAACGAAATAAATATGCTTCACAAACTCCATCACGAGAATCTTGTTACCCTCCTGGGCATCTGCCTCGGCCACGAGGAGCAGCATGCCTATCTGGTATTCGAGTATGCAGAAAATGGGTCCCTGAGCAACTGGATTGAGAACGCAGGGCCCCGTCATTCCCTTCCATGGAAACAGAGGCTCCAGATCGCTATGGACATAGCAGAGGGGCTGGAGTATCTCCATCACGGCTCTAGTCCGTCTTGCGTCCACAAGGACCTCAAGACGAGCAATATTCTCTTGGATCACAATTTCAGAGCCAAGATTGCCAACTTTGGATTGGCTAAATCTGGCGAAGGGGTTACTGCCGTAACGAGCCATATAATCGGAACTCATGGATACATGGCTCCAGAGTATCTTCGAGTCGGTCTGGTGACGGCAAAGCTGGATGTTTTTGCGTTCGGGGTAATTGTCCTGCAAATCCTTTCAGGCAGAAGGGCTGTGGGGACGACGCGCCCAGGCCAAGGCGAAAGGTTCCTGTCGGATGAAATAAGAGATCTGCTGCAGGGTGAAAATCCCAAGGAAAATTTCAGTGACTGGATAGACCCCAATCTCCAAGAATCGTATGATTTGGAAGTGGCTTTCAGAGTTGCCTGCGTAGCGAAATCATGCGTGGAAAAAGATCTGCAATTGCGTCCCAGCATGACTGCGATCCGTGTGGAGCTCTCCGGCTTGGCGGGCGTTAGCACAGATAATTCCCCCCTGGAGTGGCGAAGCACCCCAACATTATTTTCCGAATTTCAACCAAGATGATAAGTCCCGAATTTACTAATTTCTATCTTAAAATTCGGGAAGACTAACAACTGATTCTTCCACATATTACAAAAAATAATGATTTGGATGTAATATATCGTCTTCTAGAAATCAAAATCTGTGCTTTAGTCATCCTTCCAGCCCGCATCCTCGTCGTAGCATCTCGCCTTCGCGTGGCTACTGTTTAATTTTCCCTTTTCACGGAACATCATGATGCAATTGACTCAAGATAACAGGCTTACTGAAAATGCCCAGGAGGGTAACAAAAAACCAGGATTGCAACCCATTGATTAAGTCTAACCTCCTAGGTAGGTCATTCAGGTAATAACCTTTCTCTAGCCTTAATCTATACTAATCCAATAGGATGCATGATACGTATAAATTAACTTTGATTGATAAATAATGAGGTGTGGGAATAGGTAATTGAAAACTAAATTTTATGTTAGGAAATTATATGTAACAAATAGAATTGGATAGTTTTAATGTTTTGAAATTTAATTATATTGAAATTTGAATTAGTTCTTTATTTTATTTTGTTCTAAATTTTATGAAAGATTTGTATCTTATTTTAGTTAGAGTTAGAAGATTTGGATATTTTTTTTAATACAAAAGTGTTATGTGAGAATCTGACTCAAAACTTGCATGTGTTTTTTTTTTCTGGTCCATTGAATTCATTAATGTCTATTTTATTGTAAAGATTGGTAGTATTTAACAATACCTGTATTGAGTTGTCATATTATTAGGGGACATGTTCTCCTAAGTCAACCCTTAAAAAATACCAACTTTATAAGCTTGCTAAGGATTAGCGAGTAGCAAGCAAGCATGCATATATCTTGGATTATGATGCCAAAGTAAATGTTGTTATTTTTAGGGTGTCAATCAAAGTGTTGTTCTAATAAATACTCCTTGAATTCTATATGAATGAGAAAGATCTAGGATGAAAAAGATGTGAAATAAATGTAATTAAATACCTTTAAATACAAGGACATAGTAATAAGTTGCACAAACATGTATTTAGTTGGCTCATGGTCGCTAGTAAAATGGGTAGGACTCAACCAAATTTGAATTTGAATTTTGGGATTTTAGGGTTTAGATATGAAAATACTAGATCAATTGTACACCTTCAAGATTGAACTAGGATGAGAGAATGTGTTAGAAAAAATCTCCAACCATGGTGGGTGCAATAAATGTAAACATTATGTGAGAATGTGCTAGTATGGATATGGTACAATTGTATATGTGGGAATGCACATTGAAATAGGAATAGGAAAATGATACCAAAATGAGCTAACCTTCACATAAAATTTCACCATTTGTTGACATGTAATTGGATTAAGAGATTTTCTCAAAAATGGGCACACAACTAAATGGGAATTGGCATGGGTATGCAAATTTCACCATTACATTTTCCCCTACTTTGAGGTGCATGTGTATCCTAGAATGATCATGTGTATCCCAAAGTATGCAACACTCACAAGCATACATGTATAATATATGTTTAGACATAAAAGGATATCAAGCTCCTTATAAAGTAATAGACCTCACTAAACACCATTGTGAATGTTTATCTATTAGCTCATAAATAGTCAATGAGAACCAAAAAAATTGATTAAAAAAATGTGCAATAAGTAGGTTATGTCATGAAAGTAACAACAATTATAAATATAAGCTAAATTTTACTATTAATGACCATACAAAAAAAAAGAGGGAGAATACAAATAGAAAATTCTACCTATATAAAATCGATCCTGGTGTACTGTTCTATGGCATATTAGATAATACCACATTATCACAGTAAAGCTATGTCTAGTCATAATGATGAAAATTTGTGTATGTACCTTTAATGTCTACAATCTTAACACAGTAGTGTTAATGAAAGGATTTGGCCCCTACAATTGATTGCATCCACATGATACAATGATTAGAGGAGAGTAAAAAATAGTACATTCAATATAAATGTATACTAAGCTTGTAAGAATGTCAAGCAATAATTATAATTAATGCACCATGTAACAAATAAGTAGAACAACTCAAAAGATATATATGGTAGAACATGGGTTGAAGATGATTGTTAAAGTGTATAAATTTTTCCCTATAAAGGCATACAAGGAATGGTGATGTGACCCTCAATGGCCAAGAAAACCCATGAAAGTACATGATACACTAGGCTAGCATATGTCTCCAATGTGGCATCCAAGAGCATGAAAACACAATGCTTAAAGATGAGATAATAAGAACATAGTAGTAATAGCTCAATCTAGGAATATAATCTCAAGGTTATTGTAGCTTGGGGAAGGTGTGATACCCCTTGATGAAGAAAAATAATATGAAATTATAACCTAAGAAAAGTGTGGGGAGGAGGAAACACCACCTCAAAATAGGTAGATCTACAAGCATGATAACATAATGTACTTACACAAATGACATGAAAAAAATGAGGGAACAATGATGCCCCCAATGTAGAAATGTATCAATGAAAGTACAATGTGGAATGGGGAAGACATGATATCTTTACTATAAAATTAAATCTAGGAGTGCAATATGGCTATATAGGATCAACGTTAAAATATAGGCATGTAGGCTAGGTATGAATTCCATAAGTGTAGGTGTGATAACATGTGGACAAATACGAGCATAATTTATATATAGAAAACATAGAAATGGAAAAGAATCATATAATAAGTGGTAACAAAGTAAAATGATAAACCAAAATGGTATGGTTTGATCCATGAAATCATGAGTAAATAGTTTAATTATAAGAAAAATAGTAGGTAAATGAGTAACAAAAGTGGAAATCATAGGCAAAGGCAAGGGTGGACAAAACATATAAAATGAGAAAAATATACACAAGTAAATAAGTATATGTATTAAGTAAGGAAAATACAAATAAGCCATAGTTGGGAAAATCAAGCATGAAACCAAAATGGGACCTATGAAATGAGCATGCGGTGTATGACAAACAAGGCATGGTGAAAAAAGGTGAAAGTGTAAAAGAAATATGGAAACAAAATACATTTAAAATAAAGCTATCTACATATATAGGTATATATGCTATTGTGAAGCTCACATGTATCGTCAAACAAAATTTGGAGGCTCAATCTTTTCCTCCAAAATATCATCATCATCCCAACATCATTCATCAAAATTATCTTCATGGAATGATGTAGCTTTTTCTTATTTTCTTTATTTATTTATTACATGTGTCTCTTCTTTATATCCCATCATCTTAGGTGTAAACATGGGTAAAAGCACAAAGTTGTGTTACACTTTTGGCCAACTAAATAGTCTTGAGTGAAACAATTTCACCCTAAATAGTTTTGGGAAAAATAGTTTCGCCTGAAACCACTTGGCATGTATAGAGTTTTAGGTGACACCCTTTTGCCCAAAATTATAAAATAAAAAATTTCTAATTATAAAATTGAAATGCAATTAAATTTAAGTGTAAGGTTTCAGGCAAAGTGTTTTGATCTTGTTTTGGTTGAAACCCTTTCGACCAAAACTGTCTATCTAGCTGCATATGTGGCAACTTAACACCTTTTTTGAGGCAAACTTAGGAAAACTTCATCTTCAATTCTAAATTTCTCTTACTCAGGGTAATATCATGAAAATATAAAAACTTACTCTTTCGTAGATCTTGGAGTCTAGAATACAAAAATATATATATTTTTGTAATATTTTGACTAGTTTTATTATATTTTTACTAAATTTACTATAAGTAGGTTTTTATAATCAAACATAAGGTTGATTGGAATTAAAAAAAACATGTGTGTGTGTGTGTGGAGAGAGAGAGAGGAGAGAATCTTCTCCAAAAGTTTATAATTTATTTTTTAACGATAACAAAAAAGTAGACAAAAGTTGATGTCCCATAAAAACTATGTTCCAGTGAAGTTTGAATTTAAAACATTATTACAAAAAAATATTCATCATTTTTTTTTTCTATGCTCTAGATATTGAAGTTAGCTATTTAGAAAAAAAAATAGGAAAAAATAAAAGTGTTTGCTCTTTTTTTGTGATGTTCATCAACCTCACTTTTTCTTGAAATTTTCAACAATTCAAATTTTCTCTTAAATTCATTAAAAAATATATCAAACTAATTTTTAAAATTAAAATGCATTCATAAACTTCATCAAGAGTCCTATATTTCATTAGTTTACATTATTTTGAAATTGAAAACATAAAGGTCACTTTTATGCATTCAAAGTTGATTTTTTTTATGTGTTAGTTATTTCCTTTATAAAAGTGTGACACAAGTTTGTACTTTTACCGACACATGATCCATTGATGTCACATCAGTCACTTATTTTATTAGAAAAAAATATTACCTCTTTTGTACTTGTGGAGGAATTATAGGCATTTGATGCACAACTTCTTGTTATGGTTTCCAAGTAGTCTTTTTGGCATGAAACACAACTATTTATATTACTTTTTATTTTGTCTCTTTCTTTGCATCACCACTTTTTTTATTTTGGCACATAATTCTCATATTGAGGATCTTTTATTTTTTTAGGATATTAGCTTGTCCTTTCAATCTCTTTTCAATTCTTCCCAACTCATCCAAGTTTCTCTTGTAAAAATCATGTATGCCACCCTTATTATAATAAAGCAAATCATGTGGTGCCTTCACAAATGTGTCTAGTGTAAAGTGACTAACATCCAATATTGGCTCATAGTGGGCCACTTAAAATTTTACTCCTTTTCCTTCATACCAAAATTTAACATATTGATGTAAAATAGAAGGTATAAATTTATTTTATTAGTCCATGGTCTCCCAACTAAAACACATAATCTAATAGAGGATAGTATCACATGATATAAAACTACTAGTTCTTTGTGTGTGTGTCTTAATTTGAAAATGGCACAACCTAAAGTATTAATCAATATTCCATTAATCATCTTTGATGAAATACTGGAATCTCTATATTATTGGTATTTAATATGGTTACTAAAAATAATATCAAGTGTAGATATTTTATCGACATGTGGATCAATATAAAATTGAGTAGGTGATATACATTTCAAACTATTACACATGTATAATGGGTCATACTAATTATTTTGTGGTGTCTCCTCAATGAAGGAAAAAGTGAAACAAGTTTCTACATAATATTACAAGGAGAAATATCATAAGATATCTAATATATACAAATTTTAACAACATTTTGACATAGTAATAGCACTAAAGAAAAAATCAAATGAAATAAAGAATAGAAAATTCACACAAGAGTGAAATAAATTGATATACTATGGAAAAACCCTTTTCAAAAAAATCTAGTCTTCAAAGCACTAAAGCTAATGCATTGTTAGCAATGTTCAACAATTTACAATATGAATTCAAGTTCTCTTTGAATTGATTGCCTTTCAGTATTTGGTTTTGTAATTAAGTATTCTAAAAATAAAAGAACTATTTGGTAATGAACAAAATGGTAAGAATGGACAAATAAATTGAATTGACATGTCACTAACAAAATTTTAAAAAATAAATTGTGTTGCTGCTTCATATAGAAATTATTTGATTTTAATAATGAAAAATTATTTCAATAAATCTACATGATTTGTATCATAACAAATGAAAATAAAAATTTAGAACAATTCAACCATAGAATGTGTATTATTCTAATGATGATAAGAAGGGAGAAACATGGTTAGAACTTTGTCATGTTTTGAGGGCATTGTGAAGAAATGGAAAAACAAGAAATAGAACTCAAGTCGTGTTGTTTGTAATTTGTAATAAATGTTTACAAGAATGAAATAATTAGTATATCTTTCACTTTTTTCTATGAAGTTGTTATTAGTAGTATCAACTTATTGGATTATATTGTCCTAATATATTGTATAAGTCACTTGCATTTCAAAGTCTTGCAACATATATATGATTATGGACTTGTTTTTTATGTGCTCATTCTATTGTACTTGTACTAATATATGTAAGATATTGTCTACTATATGTTTTTAAACAATGCATATGAAGACTATATTATTTGGATCTTTAATGTGCAAGTAAGATGATATATGTAAGTTGTTGGGAATTAAGGTGTCTCAACCTTTGTATTTTCCTAGCATTAATTTAGTAATTTAATTATGTCTATGTTGTAATTTATTTTTCATATAATATGACTTGGCACGATGAGTTGTTGGAAAGTTGGAAGGTGACATGGAAGGTGACAAGGATGTTGTAGTCCCCATAAGGCAATATAGGTGTCCCAGTTTTGGAAGAGATCCCTTGATATGTGTCGACATATTTGAGGGATTCCTATGATGATTTTATGATGGATTCCTATGATGATTTTATGACAGATTCCTATGACGATTTTATGACGGATTCCTATGATGAATTTATGCTGCATAAGAGACAAATTCTATGGTGGGTTAGACAAGTGTTGATTATAATATTTGCATGGGAAAGTGGGCACCCGAGTTTGATTTATGACAAGTTGTAAGAGAGTGTAAGAAACATCTTCTATGATTAGTCGGTTATGACATATTCTCTTACAATTGTAAGAATTGTCATATATGATGGATTCTATGACATTGTAAGGCATTTGTCATTACCTATTTGGGGTAAATTTTGGCACCTAAGTATGGATGCATGTAAGAGGGGTAAGGAATCATTGGTCAAGTGTCACAAAAGTCAACTATGTGTTGGAAAAGTATGCCACATGGATTTGGATTCACATCCCTTGTTGCTTGCTCATGAAGCTTCCTCTATGCTTGTATTTCTCCATAAATAAGGTGCTTGTAGGAGTAGTTTGTATGGTCCATTTGTAGGTATTACTATATGCTTCTAGAATTGCTTTAGAATTCGACATTAATGCATACTACTAGAAGAACTTGCATTGCAAGTGTGTTGTAATCACCATTGATTTGATAATACATTGTACATGTTTTGGAGTGTGTGGTTTTTCTCTTGAAAGGGTTTTCCCCTTATATATCTTGTGTTGTCAACTAGCTTTTACACTTGCATGTGATGATATTTTATTAATCTCTCTATTATGCATCTCATATTGTAACTGAAAAATAATTAAAATTGTACATTCTCTATTGGAAATTGGAGGATTGTCATTGATGTCAATGTTTACATCAGTGTTGGAAAGTGGAAGATTGTTATTGATGTTAATAGTTGCTCCGGTAATAATAGTTCGAGCTATATTTATTCAGTACTAGAAGTTTGCTAATCCGATATTTTGGTTTGGATTATCTTATTTTGAAAGATTCATTTAGAAGCTAATAATATGTTCTGAGTAAATGCAAGAAGATGAGTCCACAAAACATGGAAGTTTTTGTCTTAGCAAAAAGCCAGAAATCGGCTTATCTCATTCTAAAACGGGATCCCATTTCATAAAAAAAGTAAAAATATGCTTTTAAGAAATAGGATCCTATTTTGAAAACAGGATCCCATTTCATAAAAGCATAAAAGAAAAATTATTAAAGCGGGATCCAGTTTTTTAAAATTTAAATTTTTGGTTAAGTTTTTTTCTTTGTTTTGGTTGAAGGAAAAGGCTTAGGGACCAAACCCAAGCTTTGGGCGTGGATTTGACCGACGAAGGTCATGTCAATCACAAGAAAATAGTGACTTTAGGACATATAATACGAGAACTTTGTAGAATTTTGGCCAGGTGAAACCATTGCCGGGTGAGACCGGTGATTTAAATATGTAATTTTATTTTGTTGGATTTTTCTTTTCCGGTGGTTTCTGATAGTGGTCCATAAACTTAGAAATATTAGGGTTTTAATATTTTAATAACTTTTTATTAAAATAATAGTTTAAAAATTAATGTCTGGCGATTAGCAGACAATTATTTTTCAATTTTAAAAGACTAAAAATGATAAGTTTCAGGTCATCTATACATAGCGTACCGCAACGATTTTCGAGCAAGCTGTGTAGCCAATAAAAAGTGTAAAAATGTTAATAAAATTTGCAAAAAAATATTGAAAAGCACGTTAGCGATGAGTTACAAATCTTTTTCAAGGATTTAGAAAAATATGATTATTTAGGTCAAAATATGGATGACGTACACGTGCATGGTATGGTAAAAAAATGACTTTTAAACAGTGGTTTTTAGAAACGCCTAGATTGAAAATAAATTTGTATAATTTGGGTATTGAAATAAATTACATATTTGGAAACTAGACTCTGAGTACTACATTTTATGATTAGTGAATTTTTTTAAGATTTTATCTCTAAGTGCTTCAAATTTTAAGGTCAAATGTAACAAATTTTGAAAATTAGGGAAAACACTTCCACTTTTTGGCCAAAAAGTGGACTCAACTTCTTGCACACACCCTTCTATCTCGACATTATTTGCATCCAATGACAAGATTTTAGTTGACTTGGTTATATGGTTGGAAAGATACAGTTAACAACAATTTGGTACATAGTGCTCTATTTATATATTGGTTCAAGATGTCAGTTCCTTGGTTTGGATTCAATCACAAAGAATGATATCTATACATGATTTTGTACATAGATTCGTGTCTATGAGATTCATCGTATCTTGAAGTTTTATGATGATATACGGACGCATACAGAAGATATGAATAACAATGTTATGTTATGAGGATTACAATAAGTTTGTATAGTGCATTGATGTTGGAGATTCCGTATTTTCTCATATTTAATTGTCTTTCCTTGCAGAGTTGAAGATAAGTTATTTGATGTCGTCTAAAGGAGAATTTGACGTGTTTAACAAGTTTTGGTGTTACACAATTGGAAAATTGCATATACATTTGAATTCATTAATTTTTTATGTCTAACTCTCACTGACCTAATCATGAATTGGTGTTAAGGAGATTAAATATGCGTTGCAAATAATAATTGGACCTATCTTAGGTCTGTACCGACTAATACTATATATTACACGCTTGTGTTGGGCACGAGGATGAATATGTTTGGAGGATAATGCCGACAAAGTTAGTTTTGATTTGAAATAGGCCAACCTAATTGGTGTATGTTAATGTATACAGTATATATATGAAAACACTTTTGAGAAGTTGCATGAATGAAGGAATGTAGAAAAAGTGGTATGTGTGCGAATGAAATAATGAAGTGGTAAAAGTTAGAGTGATCAAGGACTTCTATATAGTGTAAATGTGTGAAACTATATGAACGAGTAGACAGAATTGTTAAGTACACTTGCAGAGAAGTCTTTTATATTTTGTGCTTCATTGGAACTGAACTCCACAAGGAAATTGCATTCTATCTTACTTCACCTCTTAGTAGTGAGCCATACTCTATTTTGTAAACTATTTTAGGTTGTGAGCCTTCAAAGACAGTGAGCCCTGGCAGTGAGCCATTGTAATATTCTATATCCGGATATATTATATTGTGATCTAACCCTTATCGTGGTTTTTCCCATTTTGGGTTTTCCACATAAAAATATTGGTGTTCATGTGTGTTGTCATCTTGTTTTGTGATGTAGGAGCATCCAGCGGTGTAGGGCAATCTTGCCTCACCCAAAAAAAATGTTTTCTTTATTTTCTTTAGTTGTTTTGAGTCCCATGATGGCACTACGGGGATATAAGACTGCCATGCAGGGTGATGTCACAATAGTGCTTTACAATTCCTGAGAGGAACGAATTTTAGCTGAAATCACATATTTTTAGAAAATATAATGATTTAAGCCTTAAAAAGTTCCATTTTAAGGATTCCAATTGAAGAGGGTTTGA
>VDFB02349129.1:54752-128019 GCA_007258455.2 Sequoia sempervirens
AAAATACCTTGTCCATCAAGGCCTAAGCCTTACCTTGATAGTTCATGATTTGGAGTATGTGATGGACAATGGGACTAGGTGTGTTTTGGACACTAGAATTGAGTTCATTATTAGATGAAGAAGGTGAAGTGGATAAAGGTTGTTGTCCTAAGGAGGAGCATTCATGGATGAAGGTGGTAAGACCAATAGGATATGATGGTGGACTTGAGGTGGGATTGATAGTTGATGTGGAAGGATCATTAGGATCTTTATTATGTTCATGTAGATCCAAGTTATTTGTTTTATCTTCTATGTGTGCTTGGGAGGCACATGTCTCATCATGACAAGTGGTAGTTTGTGCATCATGGATAGGGCTAGATGGAGGGGAAGTTTCTTCGCTTCAAAGGAAGGCCATGAAACAGGGTGAATGTTCAAGTGGGTCAACAATACTTTCATTATATGGATCTTGGGTGTCTTTTTCATGAATGGTAGTGGGGGTATGGATAAGATCAAGTTTCCCATGGATAGGTTCTTCATCGTGAATAGTGTCTTGATCATGGAAAAGATATATATTATGGATAGGTTGAATGAAAATTATTTGATCTTGATTAGTAGGAGAGCTTGATGTTTCCCCATGCTTAGGATTAGGCTCTTGACATACCTCTTGGATTGCTTGAATGGAAGTGGATGAGGAAGGCTCTTGAAGGGGATCGACATGTTCTTGATGGTCAATCTCATGAGGGCATGATGGAGGTTGACTTGGGCTCATGGGGGTAGACTCTAGGATAGGTTCAAGGGGTTGTGGGTGACATGATGGAATTAGAAGACTAGGCATGGTGTTGGAAGAATCTTTTGCAAGCTCAAGGATGGGAAATTGTTGACTCCTTGCTAGTAGCCCTTGGGTCACATTCTTTTTAGGTGGATGGGTGGATTTGGGTTTGCTTTTGTAATGTTTGAACTTAGGGTGTGGAATTGATGGAGGATTGGATGATGGTGTGGGTAATGAAGGTTTTGATGGGTTGGAATGTGTGGGGACCAATGGATTTGGACTAGGACATGGTGGCTTTAGGATAGGCCTTTGATTAGATGGCGGTATAATATATTTATAGGATGCATGAGCTAGATTGGTATTTCCCTTGTCAAAGGTAGCATTAAGACTTAAAGTTTTTTTATCATGTTGCGAAGGTGGACTTTGGCTCACATGTGCTTGTTGTGGGATGAATTCATAGGTTGATGTAGGATTGACATGGAAAGAGGTGGGATAAGGTGATGTGGAATTGTTATGGAAGGATGTGAAATAAGGTGATATGGGATTTTTTTGATAGGTGGATGGATTAGATTGATATGGAATGGAGGGAGATGCCACATAGGAATGAGGTGGAATTGATTGGTGATGAATGAATAGAGGATGATGTGCTTATTGGGTCTGACAAGTGGCTATGAGATATTGGGCCTATGTTATGATATTTTTCATTTGAGGTGATTGGCTTACTTGAGGTTGAAATTGTTAGATGAGGCCTTAGATCCTGTGTATAGTTTTTTGGTCTAAGGGTTGTGGTGCTTGATAAAGTGATTGGAGGAGGTCTCAGAATTGGGGTACTAGGTCTTCTAATGTTGGCATGGTGTTAAATGATGTTGATTGGATTAAAGAGATGATGATGATTAGGATATGATGCACGGAATGACAAGATTGGATGATTTGGATGATGTGGCAAGTGTTTATTAGAATTTTGACTTGGGCAATATCAAACACAAGATCTCACATGTAAGTGCATGAACACACACACCAAACACAATGATAAATTTTTCTTTTAAGATTAAATGTTATGATTAAGAAAACACTTGAATACACAACAAGCCTAATGTTAGTCAAGTGGGTATGGCCAATTAGGTCTTAAGATAGGATGCACGAGGTGGACTAGGGATGATTTGAAAGAAAAATCTGGCCACACAGCCAAGAGAAAGGGGTAACCCACACTTCACCTTCACTTCCCAAAGGTATAAAGTTCTTTGGGGCTTATCCAAGAGTGACAAGATTTCAAGTCCCAAAGGAGGGTGTCTTTTGATTCACCTCTCAATTGAGGTTGTCCCTTGGAATGGTGTGTCTCCAAGCAGGCCTCCTAAGAAGGGTATGATAAAAGCAAACCAAGTGAGGTGTTTTTGATCTCCAAGATCACCTTGTGATGCGAGGAGAGAGCATACACGCATGCACTTGATTCACACTCATAGTTGTTTGTTTCCCTTTAGAAAATTGAAATGTGTGTAAAACAGTTTGAGAACTTGTTCTTTTTAGATCCCAAAGCCAAATGTGTAGGAAGATAGTTGTTCATTTCACCCAATTTCAATGATGTGATAGAAAACAAGATGTTCTTTTTAAGCCCAAAATCCAAGTTTGTGATCAAAAAGTTGTTCTTTTTAAGCCCCAAATTGAAGTGTCTTGACAAGCAATGATTAGAGATGAAAGATGGAAAGTGTGCACCTGATTGTTTTTCGTCCTTAAATCTGTTGTAGATATTGATGCCAATGTTGTTCCAGCTCCTTAGATTCACCTACAAAATAAAAAAATGATATTATCATGCAGCCATAAGAAAAAATCTCATCAGACAAGGAAAATTATAATTTTAGATACATAACCAAATTATATTTGATTATTTCAAGACATTTTTTATCTAAAAAATAAAAAATCAAAGAAGAGATCCCTATGAATTTTCTGAGAGCTTTCCATAAATGTAAAGAAGTCAGAAAAATTCCTTGTTTTACACCCAGAAATGCAGATTTGTGAAAACCCTAGAGAAAACAAAGATTAGATCATTTAGCACCTTATTTGACTTCAAAATCAAATCTGTAAAAAAAAATACCCCCATTAGAATTTCAAGAGATTTCCATAAATGTAAAAATTTCTAGAAAATTCGTTGATTTGCACCCAAAAAGTCAATTTTATGAAAAAACATGATAACTCCTACAAAAATGGTGATAAACCCACAATTTTTCTATTGTAAGTTTCCTTAGATGATGGAAAAACTTCTGTGAAAATATTGTAGAAAAATTCGTAGCCATTTGGAAGACATGATGAAATCTTTAAAACCTAGTGTTTTGTCCAAAAAATGGCAGATCTGTAGCAAAAAGTAAATAAAACCTGCAAAAAAGAAAGCTAGATCAAAGGATTCACATCAGGTTCACCAATGTAGTTAGGGAAAATCAGATATAGAACTAAAATAGAAAGATATCAAACCCTAACTAGCACAATAGAGTACGAGCAAGCATGAAAATCAAAATAACAAGCAAATGCAAACCCAAATCCACGCTAAACTCAATTTATCTCCATTTCTCTTTTCAACCTCGCATGAGAATGCAAGATTTTGAAGGATTGATTGTTGATGGAGGAATGTTGGTTGCTCACTATTTCAACATAACATTAAGATGAAGATGATAGATGGTATAGGATAGATAGATAGATGAGAAGTTTGGAAGAATTTTGGTAGAGTGAGGATACTAGAAGAAGATGGATATAAATGGCTTGTGTGAGGCTAGATTTATAGGCAAGAGCTGATAAGATTCGATGGCTAAGATTAAAATTCAATTGTGTGATCTATATGGCTAGGATTAAAAGTTGATTTTAGTGTTTATGACGCACATTAAGTGGGTTATGACATGAGGCTAAAATTAGGATGTGAGGGAATAATTAGGATTCTTTTATTTATTTTGGAGAGAAAATATTACTATGACACACAATGAATGGGGCTAAAAATAGGATGTGAGTGGGAATCTCATAATTTAAATAATAAAATTGTTTAAATTATTTGTGCATGTGAAGAGTTGTAGTCATGTGAACATGTTTCAATGTGGTAATAAGTGAGGGATTAATTCAAATATTCAATTTGAATTATTTCGAGATATGTGAAGGGGAATTAATTAAATAAATGAGATTTATTTAATTAATTGGGAAGGTGATTAAGTGGAATAAATGGGATAAGTGGGATAATGTAATGACCTAGGGAAAAATATTGCAAGATTTCTTTACAAGGTCATGTATGACTAGGTAATGTTATGACATGGAAAATTTTGGGTGTCTACACCCTTAATGGCAGTAATGCACTGTAATCTCTATCTTAAATTAATATAATCTTTATAGGCTTCATGCCTTTTGCCAAAAAAAATGAACAAGGCAACTTTCACATTTCAATTGGTGTTTAAAATTGAACAAGGAAAACTTTCATAATTCACTTTGGTGCTTTTAAAAATGAACAAGGGAAATCTCATATTTCACTTTGGTGCTTAAGAATTGAACAAGGAAACTCACATTTTAATTGGTGTTCCTAAATATGAATGTTTCTCATTTTGGCGTTGTTAAAAGCAAACGTAGTTTCATTTGTTGACCCTTTAAGATGAACAATGCAATTAGAAACATTTCTTTTGGTGTTATAAAAATTGAACAAATCAATTTTGATTTGCACATTGCTATATCTTGCTTGAAGTCTAAAACACTTTGAAATTGGTATACTTAAAAATCAAATTGATATCTTCACATATTTCAAATTTTGGGACTTAAAAAGAAACTGTGATGAATTGTATATTGTTTTGGCTGTGCTTAGCAAACCAAGTCTATATCCTCTCCCCTTGTGTCTTTTGATGATCTTGGGTGATGAAAAGAACTTTGGGTTTCATATTTGTTTACTTTACAAGCATTACCTTTAAATTGGGCCTACCTTGAGATACATCCCGCACTGGAGAACTCAAGGCAACTTAGCAGTATTTCCCTCATACCGCTATATAAATGATCAAGGATAAACACCAAGATCTAATAGGTGATTACTTGGTCGATAGTTTCATTCAGAACGGGGAGGTACCTTCGGGTATATAGAGCCCCTAGTAGGGGTGGTTAAAGCCTTTAGTGGCTTGTTGGACGATAGCCATACATTGTGTCCCCTAAGCAGTGACTAAGAACTTTATAGTAGAAAGCCACCCTTTGATTGAGATATTCTACTTGGCGACACAATTTAGTGCAAGAGATGTGCATTGTACTCTGAAGAAATTTACTCACCATATGAACTCCCTTGAATTGAGACAGAAATTTCTAGCTTGTATAAGTTACTTGTAGCTTGATTTTTGTAAGTTTTTGGGGAGAGGGTGATTGGGTCATCCTTCTATTCCTAGAGGCCCCTATCTGTGTTGGTGTAATTAATTATTTAATTACACTTTTGCATAAGTTTGCTTAGGGATATTTTATTTCCTAGGTTAATTCTTATCCTTATCTAGTTGAGATGTCTTTTTGCTCAAGATAAGATTAGGGTTGTGCATGATTTCCTTTTTGAAGGCTTTTGTATTATTTGTAAAACAATTACTTTCAATAATCCTCATTCTGATTTTTGCTTGCACATATTGGCTCGGAGGGTTTATAGAACATCTCTTCTTTTTTGTTCTGAATATCTGTTGCATGTGATAGGTGATTTCTTGCAGGTGTTTCTTGGGGACTGTGAAGTTGGTTTTTCAACTTCTACATGGTATCAGAGCCAGGTTGTTTTTTGTGGATCTGGGGGTACACAATTTTTCTATGTATTTCTGGGCCAAACGGATGTCACCATCGCGATCAAAGCGCCCAAAAACCCCAGAAATTCCTTTCGTTTCATCGATTTTGGCGAAAGTTGAAAAAAAAGGCAAAAAATAGCCCCAAGGCCGTACAACCCCAAGGCACACAGTTTGAGGCAAAAAATTTATAAAAAAATCAATTTTTTAAAAAATAAAAATAAAAAACTGTAGGAATTTCCTGCGCCTCTCATTCAAAAGAAAAGCGTCACCCCAGCGCCGACAAGCGGCCACTAGGGCACCACCTGCCACCGAAGGTAGCAGCCACAGCACCACTCGACTCGCCGCTCAACCGCCCACGGGCTTACATCCGCCAGCTCGTGGTCCTATCAAGGACCTGTCGCCTGCGCTCAACCTCTTCCGGGTCTTCAGCCCCCGCTAAGGTCACGTGGGTGACCAGGGGCTCCACCCCAGCCCCCAGCCGCAAGCTCCCTGGTCCTGCATGCAACCAAAGGCTTTTTTTTTTTAGCCCCTGAGGGCCGAGTTTTTGCCCCTGTTTAGTCTACCTGGTGCCTCAACCTGGGCTTTTTTTCATTTTGGCGTAACTTTTGCAAACGAAGGCCTTTTTTTGAAAACGAGATATCGTCGGAAAGCTGGTTCGACGATCTATGCAGTGGTGGAGGTTTGATTTTCTGATTTTTCCATTTTGATGCTTTTTTCGCCTGTCAAAGCCAGAAGTTGTTGTTTTCACTCCAGGAGGCATAACTTTTGTGTCCTGGCTTCGTTTTTCGAAAACAAATAGGCGTTGGAAAGCTGGTTCAGTGCTCTACACAGATCTTAGACCTATTTTTTAAGATTTTTTTACTAGGTATCTGATAATATTTTTTGATCTCAGCCTTTACCTTTTTAGTTATTTTCTTGGGAAGCGTGCAATCAGGCTATTTTTTTGAGATCAACGAGCATTGTTTTTTTATTTGAGAGTATATATTGTTGTTTTCTGTCATCGATACACATAATATTGCACCCCTTACTCCATTCAACTATTTTAGTTGAAAAAACAAATGGAGATTCATTTGAAACACAAAGGGTTGTGCAGGGTAACCATGGGTACAGAAATTGAACCTATAGGTGCTACTGAAAAGAGAAAATGGTTTAATAGGTGTGATGAAGTTTATGGTACATTATGTCTATCTCTTTCATCTGACCTTCTTTTTCACATTGAGTCTTGCACTACACCCAGTGAGATTTGGACCACTTTAGAGTCTTTGTTTGGGAAGCAGGATACTATGAGAGGGTTTCAGTTAGAGAATGAGCTTATTGGCTTAAATCCTAGGGATTTTGACAATATCTTGGAGTTTTTCACCAAACTCAAGTCTCTTAAATTATAGTTGTCACAGTGTGGTGTTCAGAAAGAAGACTCTCAGTTGATATTGTCCATTCTTTCAAAGCTTGGACCAGATTATTCAGTTTTTGTATCTACCGTTTATGCCACTATGGATGCACTTGGTATGAGATTCACTATGCCATCTCTTGATAAATTTTCTTCATCTCTCACTCGAGAGCAAGCTAATTTAGCTAGCATGGGCACGGTGAAACCTTCTTCATCACAGGCACTTATTGCATCATAGGAGCCCAGAGATCAGAAGGCTTATATAGGAAAAGGAAAGAAACATAAACAAAAGGATTCCAAATCTCATGAGCAGTAGAAGGAGTCCTTAGATTCATCCTCCTCTTCTAAGGGGAAATCATCTAGGAAGGAGAAGACTACATGTGCATATTGCAAGAGGGAAGGACACGCAAAACATAATTGTTACAAGAAGGACATTGATGAGTTGAAACATCTTCTTCAGAAACATCAGATTGATTTGCCTTCTAGGATGTCTGCATCATCTTCTTCTCCTCATTCTTCTTCTTCAGAACAACATAACACAGGAACAGATGGTTTACATACTTCATCAGATATCAAGGGACATGCTCTTTGTGCTTCTTCAAGTATTGGATCAGGGAGATGGCTTCTAGATTCAGGAGCATCTCATCATAGGGCATCTTCACAGACTATGTTCACCTCCTTTGAGCCTTGCACTATGTCTCCCATTTTGATGGGAAACAACACTTACATGAGTGTTATAGGGAAGGGGTCTATTAGTTTTGGGGACCACTCCTTTCAGGATGTCTTGTGTGTCCCTCACTTGACAAACAACCTTCTTTCCATTTGGACAATAGCCATACATTGTGTCCCCTAAGCAGTGACTAAGAACTTTATAGTAGAAAGCCACCCTTTGATTGAGATATTCTACTTGGCGACACAGTTTAGTGCAAGAGATGTGCACTGTACTATGAAGAAATTTACTCACCATATGAACCCCCTTGAATTGAGACAGAAATCTTTAGCTTGTATAAGTTACTTGTAGCTTGATTCTTGTAAGTTTTTGGGGAGAGGGTGATTGGGTTATCCTTCTATTCCTAGAGGCCCCTATCTGTGTTGGTGTAATTAATTATTTAATTACACTTTTGCATAAGTTTACTTAGGCATATTTTATTTCCTAGGTTAATTCTTATCCTTATCTAGTTGAGTTGTCTTTTTGCTCAAGATAAGATTAGGGTTGTGCATGATTTCCTTTTTGAAGGCTTTTGTATTATTTGTAAAACAATTACTTTCAATAATCCTCATTCTGATTTTTGCTTGCACATATTAGCTCTGAGGGTTTACAGAACATCTCTTCTTTTTTGTTTTGAATATCTATTGCATGTGATAGGTGATTGCTTGTAGGTGTTTCTTAGGGACTGTGAAGTTGGCTTTTCAACTTCTACATGGTATCAGATCCAGGTTGTTTTTTTGTGGATCTGGGGGTACGCAATTTTTTTGTGTAATTTTGGGCCAAACGGACATCGCCATCGCGATCAGAGTGCCCAAAAACCCTAGAAACCCCTTTCATTTCGTCGATTTTGGCGAAAGTTGAAAAAAAGGCAAAACAAATTAGCCCCAAGGCACACAATTCGAGGTAGAAAATTCAAAAAAAAATTTAAAAAATAAATTAAAAAATAAAAAATTGCAGGAATTTCCTGCGCCTCCTATTCAAAAGAAAAGTGTCACCCCAGTGCCACCAAGCGGCCACTAGGGCATCGCCTGCCACCAGAGGTAGCAGCCACGGCGCCACCCGACTCGCCGCTCAGCCCCCACGGGCTTACATTAGCCAACCCACGGTCCTATCAAGGACCTGCCACCCGCACTCAACCTCTTCTGGGTCTTCAGCCCCCGTTGAGGTCATGTGGGTGACCAGGGGCTCTGCCCTAGCCCCCAGCCGCCAGTCCCCTGGTCCTAAATGTGACCAGGGGCTTTTTTTTTTTAGCCCCTGAGGGCTGAATTTTTGCACTTGTTTAGTCTGCCTAGTGCCTCAACTTGGGCTTTTTTTCATTTTGGCGTAACTTTTGCAAACGAAGGCCTTTTTTTGAAAATGAGAAGTTGGTTCAACGATCTATGCAGTGGTGGAGGTTTTATTTTTTGATTTTTCCGTCTTGATGCTTTTTTTGCCTGTCAAATCCAGAAGTTGTTGTTTTCACTCCAAGAGGCGTAACTTTTGCGTCCTGGCTCCATTTTTCGAAAAAAAATAAGCGTTGGAAAGTTGGTTCAGTGCTCTACATAGATCTCAGACCTATTTTTTCATTTTTTTTACTAGGTATCTGATAATCTTGTTTGATCTCAGTCTTTACATTTTCAATTATTTTCTTGGGAAGCCTACAATCAGGCTATTTTTTTGAGATCAGCGAGCATTGATTTTTTATTTGAGAGTATATATTGTTGTTTTCTGTCATGGATACACATAATATTTCACCCCTTACTCCATTCAACTATTTTGGTTGGAAAAAACAAATGGAGATTCATTTGAAACACAAAGGGTTGTACAGGGTAACCATGAGTACAGAAATTGAACCTACAGGTGCTACTGAAAAGAGAAAATGGTTTAATAGGTGTGATGAAGCTTATGGTACATTATGTATATCTCTTTCATCTGACCTTCTTTTTCACATTAAGTCTTGCACTACACCCAATGAGATCTAGACCACTTTAGAGTCTTTGTTTGGGAAGCAGGATACTATGAGAGGGTTTCAGTTAGAGAATGAGCTTATTGGCTTAAATCCTAGGGATTTTGACAGTATCCTAAAGTTTTTCACCAAACTCAAGTCTCCTAGATTACAGTTGTCACAGTGTGGTGTTTAGAAAGAAGACTCTCAGTTGATATTGTCCATTTTTTCAAAGCTTGGACCAAATTATTCAGTTTTTGTATCTACCTTTTATGCCACTATGGATGCACTTGGTACGAGATTCACTATGCCATCTCTTGATGACTTTGCTTCATCTCTCACTCGAGAGCAAGCTAAGTTAGCTAGCATGGGCACGGTGAAACCTTCTTCATCACAGGAGCCCAGAGATCAGAAGGCTTCTACAGGCAAAGGCAAGAAATAGAAACAAAAGGATTCCAAATCTCATGAGCAGCAAAAGGAGTCCTCAGATTCATCATCCTCTTCTAAGGGGAAATCATCTAGGAAGGAGAATACTACATGTGCATATTGCAAGAGGGAAGGACACACAGAACATAATTGTTACAAGGACATTGATGAGCTGAAACATCTTCTTCAGAAACATCAGATTGATTTTCCTTCTAAGATGTCTGCATCATCTTCTTCTCCTCATTCTTCTTCTTCAGAACAACATAACACAGGCACAGTTGGTTTACATACTTCATCAAATATCAAGGGACATGCTCTTTGTGCTTCTTCAAGTATTGGATAAGGGAGATGGCTTCTAGATTCAAGAGCATCTCATCATATGGCATCTTCACAGACTATGTTCACCTCCTTTGAGCCTTGCACTATGTCTCCCATTTTGATGGGAAACAACACTTACATGAGTGTTATAGGGAAGGGGTCTATTAGTTTTTGGGACCACTCCTTTCAAGATGTCTTGTGTGTCCCTCACTTGACAAACAACCTTCTTTCCATTTGGACGATAGCCATACATTGTGTCCCCTAAGCAGTGACTAAGAACTTTATAGTAGAAAGCCACCCTTTGATTGAGATATTCTACTTGGCGACACAGTTTAGTGCAAGAGATGTGCACTATACTATGAAGAAATTTACTCACCATATGAACTCCCTTGAATTGAGACAGAAATCTCTAGCTTGTATAAGTTACTTGTAGCTTGATTCTTGTAAGTTTTTGGGGAGAGGGTGATTGGGTCATCCTTCTATTACTAGAGGCCCCTATCTGTGTTGGTGTAATTAATTATTTAATTACACTTTTGCATAAGTTTACTTAGGCATATTTTATTTCCTAGGTTAATTCTTATCCTCATCTAGTTGAGTTGTCTTTTTGCTCAAGATAAGATTAGGGTTGTGCATGATTTCCTTTTTGAAGGCTTTTGTATTATTTGTAAAACAATTACTTTCAATAATCCTCATTTTGATTTTTGCTTGCACATATTGGCTCTGAGGGTTTACAGAACATCTCTTATTTTTTGTTCTGAATATTTGTTGCATGTTAGGTGATTGCTTGCAGGTGTTTCTTGGGGTGTCCCTACCTTACTTCGAAGGAGCTTCCAAGTTGTGGGCCTAAAAATGTCAAAATTGGCCAATTTAACCTTAGGGATAATATTGCTTTATATATTTCTATGTTATTACCAGTTTAAACATGGGCTGATTTTGGTTCCTTATCATCAAGACATTTCAATTAGTTTTGTGTACTTTGATTGATGTGCGTTATCACTTGCAAAAACTCAGACAAATATTCTCAAAACAATCAAATCCACCAAACATCTCAACATTATAAACTTGTCCAAAATGCTATTAAATGAAAACTAGAAACAAATTGAATAGAGTTGCTATTGTAGAAATGTCTACCACTTTTGACCTTAAAATTGTTCACTATTGCTCAAAACGGTTGATTTTACTATCCTTATTTATGAAAGTCACTATCAAAATAGGGTCGCTATTGAAAACTTTGCTACTAATGATCTAAAAATTAGCATTGTTGAATTAAATCTTGCTCATTGTTGCTCAAAATTGCCGCTATTGCTATCTCTAGTTTTTGATAGTCACTGTCAAAACAGATTTTTTTTTGCTGAACTTGACCACTATTGTCTAAAATACTGATCACTTTTGATCTAAAATACTACTGCTATTGTCTCTTTTTTTTATGCAAATAAAAAATTAGTCCAAAATGGTAAATCATTCATCTTTATGGAAACAAAACAATTAGAATTTCAAACACCTCATATTTACATCTTTCCATATCCATTTGCAAAATCAAACACATCAACCTAGTTTTAGGATTCAAATCAAACACAACTTGGATTATTCCCTTGCTCTCAATTTCTACGATACTAACATTTGCTTGCAACCTCAAGGCTATTTCAAGTAGATCATCAACATATCATATAGAAAAACAAAGTAAAATATCAGTCCAAGTTTTGTGCACTTTGAGTCCCAAAATTGCCATCATCTCCAAAACATCCACCAAACATAACTCGTACTTTATGGTCTTGAGCATCACAAACCATATCAAACCATCAACACCTTTGTCCAAAAGGTTTCTTTTACATCATCTTCTTACATCATTCTTTTAAGTAGAAAATCCCAAAAACAAAAACACCATTCCATTCCATAGTGATCACCAAATTTCCCAAGGTCTTGGAACTTGTTTATGACAACCAAAATATCTCAACACAAGAAAAATATGGAAGCCAACAAAGGTAATTCAAGTGCACCTATGATGAACACCACCAATGTTACAACCCAAATGACCTTACAACTCCTCAAAGATAACCCACGTTTAAAGCAAACCAAGATCAACCACCTAGTGAGGCAGAGATACTTCTTAGACATCAAGAAGGAATTGATAGACAAACCAACCTCATGATTCTCAAACTTACGTTGTAGAAGAAGAGGATAGTGATGAGGAACTTACTAAGGAAAGACTCTTAGAACACTCCCAAAATCCTAAGATGTAACAGCTTATGGACAAGATGCTTGGGATAACTACAAACCAGTATTTCCTTGAACTCACAAAAATTGGTGCTAAACTACCCATAGACTTCAACGTGGACATGCTAAAAGATCCTAATATTATTCCACTAGGAGATCAAACAGTAGTTAGACAAGTACCAAAACCAACCATAAATCCCAACATACCACCATTGTTTTCACAAAACAATGATCAAATGCAACCCATGGATAACCCATTGTTTAGACCACCATCCCAAATTGAAAAAGCAGTTGTGGCACAATAGTATCAATGAAATGCACCCCAAAACATGCTACAAACTATGCAAAACATGAGAAACCTTCCAATGGACCAACAAGGTAGAAACCCATCACAAGGGTAATACATGCCACAAAACACATCATACATTGACCCTTCCAACAACGTACAATACCAACAAGGAAAATTATCACAAAATCCACAACAAGGTGTACCATCAACGGACTACAAAGGTACCCTTCAACAAAATTAACCACAACAAGGTGTACCATCAATGAACTACCAAGGTACCCTTCAACACAATCCACAACAACAAGGTGTACCATCAATGAACTACCAAGGTACCCTTCAACAAAATCAACTACAACAAGTTGTACCATCAATGAACTACTAAGGTACCCTTCAAAAAAATCAACCCCAACAAGGTGTACCCTCAACAAACTACCAAGGTACCCTTCAACAAAACCAACTACAACAAGGTGTACCATCAACGAACTACCAAGGTACCCTTCAACACAATCCACAACAACAAGGTGTACCACCAAGGCAATACCAAGGTACCCTTCCACAACATCAATCACAACAAGGTATACCATCAACGAACTACCAAGGAACCCTTCAACACAATCCTAAACAACATAATGTACCCTAAATAAAAAATGACCAAGGTACACATCATCAAGGTATTCCTTCACAACAACAACAAAGCATACCACAAACAAATTACCAAGGAATACCTCAAACACAATACCATGGTATCCCCCAAAATCAAAATTAGGGAGGGCAACACAATCAATACCTAGGGGTACCTCAATAGCAATATGAAGGTATATCACAGATTCACCATACCTCCAACATGCAACAAGGACCCAACATACCCGATACACAACATGGTCCTCAAGGTCCCATGACTACAGAATATCATGTTTATGACCAAACAAATGTCATGGGACAACAAATCTACAATACCCAAAATCCTCAAGCAAGCACACCAAACAACAACATAAATGTGCAACTACAAACACTCAATCAAAGAATATCAGACACAAATTGGAAAGCCAAAAAAGAGCTATGCTCTATAGGATATTTGTCTATATCCTTTTGATCAAAATTTATCCATGGTACCTTTCCCCAAAGGCTTTGAAGTACTGAAATTCGGCAAGTATAGGGGGAAAGGAGATCCAATAGAACACATGTGAAAATTTGTAGTATCTTGCATGGAGCTACAATGAAATGATACCTACTTAATGAGGATTTTTCCATGGAGTCTTAATGGGCCCGCTATAGACTGGTTCTCTCGTTTACCGCCAGGTATCAAAACATTTGATGAATTGTCAAATAAGTTTGTCAACCATTTCTCGTATAATATAGAACAGGACATTACGATCATCGATCTCTATAAAATCAAACAAAATCAAGGTGAATCATTTGCATCGTACCTACAAAGATGGAGACACAAAGCGAGAAAGTGTAAATGGCTCATTCTAGAGAAATGACTTGTAGATATTTTAATCTCTAATGTACATGCAGATATCAATTACTAACTCACTATGTTATGCCCAAGCAATTTTGAAGAAACTATTGAAAAGGGAATACTTATCGAAAGAATCGTCATTGTAAGGGGAGTAATCAAACTTTAAAACCCCAAAGATCAACTTTCTACTTCAAATGACAAACACAAGATATAGGCTAAAAACAAAAATGTAACCAATGATGGAGTAGTTGATGTTAAGGTTGTACATAATGTACAAACTCGCAATGTACCACAAAACCATGCTCAAACAACATAGAAAGGCTATGCTTCAAATGACCTACAAAACAACCAACCCAATTATCAACAAAACAACCAACTCAGTTGTCCTTAGAAAAAACAAACAAACAACCAACAACACAATCAAGGACAAGATAATGAAAGGAGACCACCAAGACAATATGACCAACCAGGAAGAAAATTTACTCCATTGGGAGAATCCCTTGAGGTGATTATGCACAAGCTAGTCCAAAAGAACCTCATCAAGATTAATGATAGAGAAAACTATGAAGAACCTAAGTTCAAACCCCCTTGGTATAGCAAGAACAACCAATGTGAATTTCACAAAATCAAGGGGCATACTACCAACAATTGCATGAGACTCAAGAACATTGTGCAAGATTTAATCAAAAAGGGAGACGTTGACATAGAACACTGACCTGGAAACAAAGACATAAAAATCTACAAGTATCCAATCCCTAACCATTCTAGGGGAAACAACATAGGAAAAGAGAAAGATTACTAAAAGGCCAACTTCACCTATGGTGAACTCATAGGAAATATCTCTTATGACGATGATACCATCCAAGTTGTAACAATACTAGGTGGAAATCCTAAGTGCAACGTAACTACCCGAAGAGGAAAAGTTACAATCCAAGGAGCCCCACCCCCAATAAAAGCCACAAGTAATCCATCAAATGACTATAATATTGTGGAATAGCTTAAGAAAACTCCAGCCTTAATTTCCATCCTTGATTTGTTGAAGTTGTCATTAGCCCATAAAGAAATCTTGGAAAAAGAAATTGTCAAAACTTTGGTTCCTAATGACCTCAATGCAAATCATTTTCAAGCCATGGTTGGTAACATCACCTCCACCCATCATTTAGTCTTTTTTGAGAAAGACCTACAAAAATCTTTCCACAATCAAGCTCTTTATCTAGAATTTTGTGTCCACAAACATAAAGTTAAGAGAGTGTTAATAGATAACAGTGCAGGCCTAAACATCTATACCTTAAAATTAGTGAAACAATTGGGGTATTTTGATGATGACATAGATAAAACCAAGAGCATCACCATCAAAGCTTATGATGACATGGAGCAAAATTCAGAGGGAACAATAAGACTTCCTATACAAATTAGCCCAGCACTATCAGAGACTACATGTCAAGTACTAGATCTCGAGCTACCATACAACCTTCTTTTGGGATGGCCATGGATACATGCCTTACAAGTAGTCCCTTCCACATTTCATCAGTTTCTAAAATTTCCTCATGATAATAAGGAAGCAACCATATATGTTGACCCCGAACCCTTTCATTACTATGCTAAATTGGAGGAGAAGTACAAGAAGATTCTATAAATACCTAGCAACGATATATCCTTCCACTCTTTCTCATATACAGACCCATAATCACTATCTTCGTCCTCCACTGCAACTCCATCAACTGATCCCAAAAAATCCAATCTAAGAATCCAAGTGCTTGACAAAGTCTATGGGGAGTATCATTTCAACCAATCTTTTTGTATTGGAATGCTTCCTCCAACACCTAATACTTCTGGAGGACCATGATAGTCAAACCCATCATTTTCACTAAGTGGGGAGACATGCAAGATGAGGAGGTGTGTGAAGAAGACCTATCTTCTTGGATATACAAATAAGGACAGGAGACACCACTACCTCCCCTTCCTATTGATCAGAGAAACAAAGAATTACAGATAGCCAAAAGCATGGGGTTCATTAGACAAGGAGGCCTTGGTTTACATGGACAAGGTAGAAGAGAACCGGTTATCGTGGAAAAGCGCCTAAAGAATCTTGGACTAGGTTAAATGGTTCATCTCACGTGGCTACCCCAAGTACTGAAAGCACCTCTTATGAGGAAGGAGCTATTTCTACCACTGATGAGACATCATATAATTGTGAACATCTAGACCACTATCTATATATCCAAAACACATGTTTGAAAACCTCAACGTAAATACTATCGTTGTTGAACCTACATTTGAACCTATATCTGACGATGACCATATTGAAATGGATTCCAATGAATACGAATGGGATTCTTGTGACTCTAGTGACTATAACCTAGATACTTTATGGAGCCTTGGTAAAACCAATGTCCCTACCCTAGCAACAACCTCCATAAGCTTTGTTGATACTAATGACAAAATATCATTGCATTATCCACAGTTGATAGACTGGGACCAACAATATCATACACCTATTTTTGACACATTTCAAAATGATGAGGCTATTGCAAATTTCATGGGACTTCAAACCGATATACCACAAGGAGATCATAAAGTAGGTTTTGTAATGGAACTAGATCAAGGAGCATATTTTGGAGGGGAGATTATGCCTTCCAGTCGTAAAAATAAACTACAAATTTTAAAAATAAAAAAGAGGTCCCCTAAAGAAAACCACAATGTGGCTTTATCGGATCAAGAAAAGAGAAAAACAAAGGACGCATCCGAGGGTGAAAACCTCTTTGAGGCACCCAAAGATGGAGGATTCAATCTCCCCACTACATAATATCAAGAGAAATCAACACTCCTAGTTGAAGATGTTGAACCTATCAAGGTTGGCACAACAGAAACACCAAAAATCACATATCATGCAACATAACTAGATCCCAAGGAAAAGGTAAACTTCTCAAAATTTATCAATGAGCGCAAAATTAACTTTGCATGGACATATATAGACATGCCAGGGTTGGATCTCACCTCGGTAGTACATCACCTAACAATGTTTCTTAGAGCAAAACCTGTAAAATATAAGCTATGTAAAATGCATCCACAAATAGCAATCTTGGTTAAAGTAGAACTTCAGAAACTTCTAGATGTGGGCTTCATTAGACCCATTGAATATCCTAAGTGGGTGTCTAATCTTGTACCAGTATCAAAGCCCACTGGGGGCATAAGAATTTGCACTGACTTCAGGGATCTCAACAAGGCATGCCCAAAGGATGACTTCCCTCTACCCAACATCGACATGATTGTAGACCTAATTGTGGGGCATGAAATGCTATCACTGATGGATGGTTTCTTTGGATATAATCAAATAAAGATCTCCCCCAACAACCAACATAAAATAGATTTCACTTGTGCGTGAGGAACCTTCTATTGGAGCGTCATGCCATTCAATCTAAATAATGTAGGGGAAACCTACCAACAAGAAAAGACCACCATTTTTCATGATATGTTGCATATTACTGTGGTGGATTATGTGGATGACATATTAGAAAAATCCATCAAAAGAGAAGATCATTTGGCTAACCTAGCAAAGGTATTGATAGGATAGAGGAATACAACCTATGACTCAATCCTAAGAAGTGCGTATTCAGAGTGACATATGGAAAACTATTAGGGTACATTGTGTCTAGAAGAGGCATCAAGGTGGATACCACCAAGGTAAAAGCTATATTAGAAATGCCCCCTCCAAAAACATTGAAGCAACTGAGAAGTTTACAAAGTAAACTACAATCCATCAGATGATTCATCACACAGTTGGCAGACAAATGCCATCCATTCACCCATTTGTTACACAAGGACATAACATTCAAGTGGGATGGAATATGTGATCAGCCTTTCCAACAGGTCAAGGATTACTTACACACTCCTCCAGTATTAATACCTTCAATTCAAGACAAGGAAATGATCATGTGTGTATCTACAACATTAGTAGCATTAGGAGCTATGTTAGCACAACTGGATGAAAATATCAAAGAAAGAGTGATATACTATATCAACTTAACACTGGTGGGCTATAAATTAAACTATATGCCCATAGAGAGAGCATGCATATCTGTCATCTTTGCAACACAAAAGTTGAGACACTACATACTGAACAAGAAAGTAAAGTTGATATCAAAAGTGGATCCCCTAAAGTACCTATTGGCAAAGGAAACTCTAATAGGTAGGATCGCTAAGTGGGTAATAATACTTAGTGAGTTTGACATATAGTACATAGAAATAAAAGCCATAAAGGGACAAATAATAGCAGATCAACTAGAAGATGCACCAATGGAGGATCATCAGCCTCTAGTATCACAATTCCTAGATGAAAGCATACTTCTACTAGAGCAGTCAAGCCATTGGACCTTGTACTTTGACAGGTCTTACACTCAACACGGCTCAGGAGCTTATATCCTCTTTCTCACACCATAGGGAGATAGTATACCAAAGACTTATAGGATTTCCTTTTCATGTACCAATAACATTTTTGAATATGAAGCACTAATCATTGGATTGAATATGGTTGTATAATGGAGGATAAAAGAACTATAGGTCTATGGATACTCTCAACTAGTAATAAGACATGTAAATGATAAATATCAAATAAAGGATGACAAGATAATGCCATATAAAAAGAATGGTGGACAGATTCAAGCAAGAATTTATCATCATCACCTTTGAACAAGTTCCTAGAATCAACAACAGAGCATCTGACGCTATGGAAACAATAGGTTCACTCCTCGACATTCCACAAAACATTCCCAAATACAAATTTCTCGTGGAGCAACTACTTATACCGATATTCGATATCTCAGAATCATAACTTGTTTGTGATGTTGTTGATCCTAACTCACCTTGGTACCAAGATATGTTTGACTATATCCAACATGATATCATACCCCCTAACTTAACGACAAACCAAAACAAACCTTTGTTCGTAGAACCTCCCGATTCATCGTCTTAGGAGATACCCTATACAAACGAAGTCTAGACAAAACATTAGTTTGATGTCTTAACATAGAAGAAGCACAAACCACTTTACAAGAAGTGTATGAAGGTATTTGTGGGTCTCACTCTAGTGGAGTTAATCTAGTACAAAAATTGTTGAGAATAGGGTATTATTGGCCCTGAATGGAGCAAGAATCCATTCATTTCTCAAGGAGATGTCGCTAATGTCAACAACACAATGATCTTGTCAGGAATTGCAACCTATAACAACACCATGGCCTTTTTCACAGTGGAGACTAGACTTGATAGATAAGATATCTCCCACTTCATCCAATGGGAACAATTTCATTATCACTGCAACTGAATACTTCACAAAGTGGATAGAAGCCATTCCATTAACTTACATCATAGGAAAGAAAATATCCAAGTTCATCTTGAATTATTTGATTTGTCACTATGGAATTCCCCAAACTATCATAACAAACAACAGAGCCCCATTCAAGAACCAAGATGTCTATGAGCTTTGTTCCAAGTTTTCTATCCAACATTAACTCTCAACCCCATACTATCCCCAAGGAAATGGTCAAGCTGAAGCATCCAATAAAACCATTCTAAAATTATTGAAAAAGATTGTTAATGATGTCGAGCGTGATTGGCATTTGTAGCCAAATCCAACCTTATGGGCTTACTGAACCAGCATTTTCCCACCTAAAGGTTCCACACCTTTTTCCTTGGTCTACGAATCTAAAGCAATCCTACCTATTGAAGTTGAAATCCCCTCACTGCGAGTATCCTTGAAAGGCATGGTCAACAATGAGGAATATCGAGTGTCCAGATTGAATGAGTCGTTAAACAATCTCCAGGTTTATCAGAATCATCTCAAACGAAGCTACAACAAAAAGATCAAGAATAGAAACTTTCAAGTTGGAGACCTAGTGCTAAAAGAGAATCACAAAATCCAACTAAATCAAGATGGAAAGGGGAAGTTTGAACCAAACTGGTTAGGTCCTTCCATTGTAACATCAAGTTATAGCTCAGGAGCATATCATTTGACTACTCCTAAAGGAGAACCTTTAGCCAAACCTCTGAATAGCAACCACCTTAAAAAGGTTTTATACTTAAGCGCATCAGAATACCATCAACAAAAAAAATCTAAAAAAAATAAAAATAAATAAAAAAGGAAAAAAAAAGAGTAAAGAGAAATAAAATGTTCTTTAAGTGAAAACCACTTTATGGTGCTTCTAGGATAGGTACCGTAGTGAAAACTTGGTAAACAGGTTCTATGTTTGAACGAGACTTGCATCTTTATCTATCAACACTATCTATAGCATCCACCCATTCGTCCCATAATAAAACATGTAACCAACCATGGCTCAATGACTGATCAAGTGTTGAACCTTGTTGCACCATCAAAAATACATCTACCCTAATGAATGTAATCTTGTCTCAAACTAGGGGCAACTTCTTGAAATAGCGGATTGGATCCTTGTACATCCCATCACGGTCGAAAAATATCAAAATCAAAAACATCCAGAAAACAAATGAAATCAAAACAAAATCACAAACATCAAAAATCCCAAAAACATTTTATGCTTTAAAGTCAACACCAATCGAACTACGTGGTCTTTGGGTGTATAACATAGGAAAGGCTAATATTTTATCAACCCCCTTAGGTGTCTGACATAATCTTTAAACTTAGTCAAAAATCCAAAAACATTTGAAAAATCAGAAAAAGTCAAAAACATACTATTATCAAACAAGTGAACTATGATCCTTTGTGTAGATAACATAGGCAAGGCCATTAGCGATGAGCCCTCGAGGCCCTAGGTTAGTCCCCCAAAACAAAACAAAAAAACATTCAAATATCTTATCAAAATCCAAAAACATTCATAAAATATAGAAAACTCCAAAAACAATGTCACCCAATACAGTCGAATTACGATGTCTCTGTGTTCGTCACATAGGAAAGGATAATATTTGATCATCCCCCGAGGCACTAGTTCAGTCCCTTTAGGTCCCCCTAATTGTCTCTAAATTCCCCGAAAACAACAAAAACAACATCAAATAACTTAGAAAACTACAAAAAGTCCTACCTCCATTGTCACCTATCCACAATAAACTCTCCATCCATAATAAACAATCGTCACCCTCAACCTTTGACAAAGCAATCTACAAACAAAGAAAACATCAAAATCAAAACTTTCAAAGTAAAAATTGAAACGACTAGATCACTACCAAGATAAAACAATGCCTAAAGTATTAACTAGCTACCTACCGATAATTCATCATCAACATCCTAGCATATGTCTTAACGGATAAAATGTTCCTACAATAGACATCACTAATGGATAACATCCTAAAACATCAAATAGCTATGCCAAGTGATACTGTATTGTTTATCTTTTTACGATCTTATCTTTTTTTATTTATCATAATATCATGTTTACATGATCTCTCGATGACGTCCATAAGGATTTAGAGAGGAAGGAATGGTGATATTGATCATCGATTTTTGTTTATTCTATTTGTTAGATGTTTTTGTAAAACTACCATGAAAAATACTTTCTTTGTTTGATGTGTGGATGTCATTTTAAGGAAATTCATGTCGGAGTTGCATGTTAGGTACTCCATACCTCTCTATGTAACTGATCTAAAATGTGTTAAAAATTCTCACCCATATACTCTAACATGGTTTTCGTATGTCTAGTATGAGCAAGAATATTCTTTTTTTGTAGAGACAAAGTCCACACAATGAATACAAAGCCACCTCACTTATTAATACCCAGGTGCATCATGTCTACTTGCTACATCAATAAGGATTGCTAAAAGATACGAAGCCTCTATGAAAGAAAAATCAAACTCATCAATGACTAACAAACATCAATTCTTCTATCTCTAATCTAACTAACACATCTTTTGAACATCTCCATCCTACATCCACAAACTCATCAGTGCATATCATGAGCATATAATTATATTCATACATCCATCCATAGCATATACATGCATCAAGAGAAGAATAAAAGCATGAGCATATAATTATAAATCATTCATCCAAGCATCTCATATATATATATATATATATATATATATATATATAATCAGAAAATAAAAAGCATCATCAACACATATAATTATCAATGATCATCCATAAGTATCTCATAACACATAATAAAGTTGAGTTGAAACATGGTATATCATATATCATCAAAAATGGATAATGTCATCATCAAATGTCATGTGTGATACAACATCAAAGGAGATCAAAATAAATACATATATATAAGGTCTCAACTGGACCGATGAATATATATGCAAAAATGTGTCTACATAAGTCTCTGATACAATACATATAAAAGGTCATAAACAAAATCAACTCTATTGGTCATCCAATAGTGGAGATCTAGGTTGATGCTTGCTATGATGAGGGGATGGTTGTGGGACAACTGGAGACTGTCTAATAGACTTCCCACTTGACTCTGCACTTGTCTATATACTTGAATCTCCAAAATGAGGCCATCTCTGAGCCCTCAGCATAAATGCCTCATATAGCATCTGATAGTGTGTGCACTGTTGCAAAATCCTATCCTGCTCAGCCTAATACTATGCCAAGGGAATGGCAAAGGCCAAGGATATCTCTGTTATCAATTTGTGCTACCTCTCGGTAGCCAACTCCTACCTCAATGAGTCTCTCTCCTAATGGAGAGCATCTCACTCTATGGTAAGAGCATCCATCTGTGCCTAACATCGTGCAATCTCTACATCCCTAGTCGTTGTCATCTAAGCTAGCTGAGCTACCATATCCCCTTTGTGGGGGAGGACCTTGAGGAGCCTATAGTCCTTGTTGCTACTACTGCCCATCATGCTACTATTGTCGTTGTCCATCATGTTGTTGATCTTGTTGGTCCTATACATGTTGCAGTTGCTCATGAGCAATCCTAAGATGTTGTTGATCCTCTCAGCACCCAACATGACCTCCTTTGTGAACACCTAGAACTGGACCTCCATGAGGCATAGCCAATCTCAAAGGCCTACGATAGGCCCACCAACCATCAAAATCACAAGTCATCCCAGAATCTATGGGACAATTTCCCAACCCCATGGAAAAGGTCTCAATGCTCTAAATGTTGCCACTATTGTACCAGAATCACCACAAGGCCCCCAAGCAATCTCCTCCCGTGTAGTGTGTCCAAATATGGCAATATAATCATTGTTAAGCCGAGTTTGTTCTCACCGAACTGTCTCAATACTCTTTATGGTAAATATCTCTTAAGCAAGAGATCAAAACAATTGATAAAAAATTGGGTCTACCTACAATAGACCAGCTACTCTTGGTGATTTGGCCATGCCTCACAATCCCTATATGGCCGCCATATGAAATTTGTCACATCATCAAAAACTTCCCTTCAATAAGATATTCTACCAGGCTGAGTATAATGTAGATAATCATGGTACCGATAAGCATAGGGATCATGAGCATCCCTCTCCTGCATGCCCTCTTGTCGAGTAATTGTTATCCTCTCACAGGCCCAAAAATGCAACAAACTGGCTCTAGCGAATATATTGCTACCACCTCTGTAAATGACGTGCATATATATGTAAGGGTGGGCCAACACACACTGACCCCAAGCATAAACTATGGCCTCCTCCATCATCTACTTAACAAAAATGCCCCAACCAACAGGGAACCTCTTAGCCCTCCTATCGGGCATCAGAGGTCTGGTGATAATACCTGCCAAGACGGGAACCATAAGATTGAAACCATCAACAAGAGACCCCAAATTGATCTCGGAATCAATGACCTGCAGCTTCTCCACACCAAGTAATCTCTCCATCGCTAAGTTACCCCTCTAAATGTCATAATCAATTAGCTGACCATGAATGGGGATCCTAAGAATCCTCTAGAAATCCTCCAAGGTAATGGTGCACTCTCCATTAGGAAAATGAAACAAAGAGATCTTGGAATGCCACCTCTCTACCAAAGCAGTCATCATGGCTCGATGAGCCCTGAGCAACGACAAGTGAGAGATATAGCGCAAACTAGCGGCATTGAGAAAGTCTCTTTGTGTATCATCAAAATCAGCTAACCCATCCATCAACCGAGGAAGTTGCTCTCGCATAGACAAAGGCTTAAGGACAACCTGCAAACATTCAACGCACAATGTTGGGATTTTTTAGAACTTAAACTAAAACTAAACATTGCCAATCAATTATTTTGGAGCAAAAGCGAATATTTTCTAGGCAATAGCGTGCATATTTGTCAATAGCGCTCACATTTTGCAATAGCACCAATATTTTGCAATAGCGTCAATATTTCTCAAAAGCACTCATATTTTTCAATAGTGCCTATATTTTGCAAAATTGCCAATATTTTTCAATAGCAGTTATGCTTGTCAAAAGCGACCTTAATAAAAGGTCAATAGCGTTCAAATTGGACCAAAAGTGAAAATTTTCCTAAATTATCACTATTTCCAAGAAAAAGTTTGAGCATTAATTACAAGTATGAAAAAAAGACGAAAACAAAAATCAAAGACATGCATACTGGAGCCCCTACGCCAGCTAAACATCGGTATACTCTGACTGCCTCCGCCCTATGTGGAACCCCCAGAATTTGAGGCATTGTGAACCGCCGTCTGCAGAAGGAAATCTCACAAAAACTCTAGAGGCAAGAAATTCTCAAATCAAGGAGTGCAAATGAGGGGTAATTTCAACCTAATTTACCATTGACACCCCCCAAACCCTATTTTTTTACCTTGGAAACCCTCCTAGGTTAAAATTAGGAGCACCCTAGAACATCTGACCCATAAACGAAGGCCCTATAGCCTAATTTTTTGTACTCTACGCATTTGAACTATAATGAAACCTTATCTCAAGCTCGATCCAAAAAATAATTTTTTTGGCCAACCTCTCGAGGGGGCAGCCTAGCATCCTATTATCCTTTTGTTGACCGTCAGGGCACAGTGAGGCATGTAAAAAAATTTCAATTATGATCTTAATATCAGATTCTTTGAAACAAAGCAACCAATACTTTGTCTTAAGGAGGGGAAAAATGTAGACATTTAAAAATGACCTAACACATATCACACATCCTGAATGACATTTTTTCATCATCAACAACATTATCACTAATATCATTACATTTCACATCATTAATATCAAAAACCCTATTTTCCTCTATTAATTGAATAATATTTAATTATTTAATTAATTCACCATAGCGTCAATTAATCTAACTTTTATTCCTCTCGATTAATTAAATAAACATAAATTATTCAAAATTTATGTCACTAATATACCCTATTTGTCTAAATGAATTAAATTGTTATCACTTAATCATTTAATTAAATCACTTTTCCCTCTCTAAACCTGAATAATTAAATTAATTAGTCAACATCATTCAACACAGTCAACAAACAAGTACAACTTTATTTGTTAAAGTAAAAAATGACTTGCACATTCAACTCAAAATATTAATTATTCAATTAATTAAATATCCTCACCCCATTTTGTGATTGAGAAAATCATTACCACTGATTTCTCACTCTAATTGGTTGACTGACTCATCTACTCAATCCCACTAACCACTCAACCTAATTCTTCAATTCCACCAACTACTCAACTTGATTTCTCCAATCACACAGATTATGCAATCTAAATCCTTTGATTATGCAATTAACTTCCTTAATTGGATCAATCACAAAAGCTAACAGGCCAATCTATTTCCTCTCAACGGTCCTCAACCATCGATCATGATCTTTTACTACTGAATCTCGATCGTTCATCTAGAAATAGGAAATCTATAAAACACTCTTCTACCTTCTCACAAATCATCTGGAATCTTCATAGCAAAGTGTTGAGCAATTATCTCTTGAGCACATTGATAGTTATTATCACATTCTTGTTCACCATTATCAACACGAATCGAAGCTTTTGCAACAACAACAATGGAGGCTTTGTATTAAATCGAGCAATCCGACATCCAAACATCAATACAAACACAACTCTGACATGGGATGATATAGCTTTTAAGGTTTTGAATTCAATTTATGTTATCTTTAGGATTACATTGTTTATTGATTTTGTTATTTTAGAGATTCATTTCATGAGTATGGTTGGAATTTATTCTTGTTTGAATTGATTTAGTTTAATTCATCGCTTTTTTCCTTATGCTTTATTCCCCCCTTACGACAATTATACCTTTGCTAAAATTAGGTCACTAGGTAATTTTAGTAGACCGTTGTGCAAGTTGGTGAGTTGTGCGGCTTGACCAATAATTTTGTTTGCCTCAAAGGGAAACTTCTTCCAAAATTAATGATTTAATTGTTGATATATAGGTTCTTAGGCCTTCAACTCTCAACTTCAAACCCTTACAGATCTAGCCTTTAATGTCCAACTAGGATGAAATAAAAGGTAAATTTGACTTTCTTAGGTACTCTGAATGCAATGATTGATCAAATTATCTCCACCAATCTCCTAAAATGTACTTGTAATAGAGGGCCATAATAGAAACCCCTCAATAATTTGATATTTGCATCGCATTTTTTATTCTCTAGATCATCCAAGGATGCAAGAGAAGAGCATACTTAATACTTCAAGAAAATACAAGATTTGCACTTAAGATTTCCCAAAAGACTATCCAAAGGCACTCAACTTGCTCTAATACCATGTAAGATTTGGCTATGTAGATAGCCAACCAAAATCTAGAGGCCTAATGGAAAACACAAGATACTCAAAATATCAATATAATGTAAGAATAAATTGTATTCATAGCAAAGAATGCAAATAGAATGAATACACAATGTATGAGAGACCCTTGGTTATATAGGCCAAGGTGAGACATAAGACAACATAAGATTGTGACAAGTGTCTTAATCTTATGATATGAGACATAAAGTGATAAGTATCTCATGTGTGCCCTACGTAAACATAAGTGATAAGATGTGTAAATGACCTAATAGTGGAACTAGCTAGGTAATACCCCTATTCACAACAACACATTCAACTATATCTTAGAAAGGCCCAATAGAAAATGTCATGTACCCAATCTAGATGGTTTGGTTGGAGATGATCATATGCAGGGAGTTGAAGATTGATGGTCAACCTTTCACTAATAAGATTATTTTCACTTCCATTATCAATTACCAAAAGAGTCATAGTGTTCTTGATTTGATCATTCTATGCAGCAATAAACTCATGAGAGGAGTTATAGTAGTTATTAGTCATGAAAATAAGGCAAGGTCAGGCTCTACAGGATATCAACCTCAACTATGGGAAGATCCTCCTCCTCTTCCAAATTTCCATGCTACTCTTTTATAAGGATTATTTTTCATTCTCTTACTGAGTGCAAGGGAGTACCTTGCACCCCTAAGTGGAATGTTCCCATCATTTGTGATAGCTAGAAGATTATTCCTTGCTACTAGTGGTAGAGGATGATGACTTATTCAGAAATTATGATTGGCCACTAGGGTTATTGGATGTTTTAGAGGTGCCCTATTGTATCCCCTTTTTAAACCCTAACTTACTTTCTACAACAATTGTAAACTTAAAATCCATATCTAAAGATTTAGCTTCAAAAATAGGCAGCTCTTTACGAAGGAAAGGAGATAGATAAAAAACAAATTTAATAACAAGTACCTCTTTTACATCTAAATTATTGAGCTTGACTCGAAGCTTACTAAAGTTATCAATACATTGTTGCATTGGTTGACCTTGAGCTTGCCTAAGTTGTAGCCATCAACCTAACATGTTTCATAGATATCTAGGGGAAATAATCTTTTCTTAAGAGCTTTCTTTAGTTTTTGCCACTTAGTAATCTCCTATCCTCTTGCTACAAGCATTATCTAATGATTTTGATACCAATCTAAGGCTAAATTTGATAGATGGACCTCAACAAGTTGCACCTTTTGGTGGTTGTTCAGATCAAGCCATGTTTTGAAGTATGCCTCTAGACTACGAAACCATGAGTTTATTTTTCACCATCAAAGCCTGGACCATCAAATTTGGTGATAGAATCCTTTTGTTTCAATTTGGAAGCCAAGGGTTTGTGTGGCCTACATATTGGTTATAAGACATTGGAGTGTTGTTTGAAAAGTTGTGATAAGATTTTGCATAGTATGATTTTGGCTCTCTATTTGATTTTGCAAATTTGTTGGAGTGCTCATGTTCATAGACTCTTCAAAAGTATCTTCTCATTGGGTATCTCACTTAGGAGCCATTAAAATATGGAGTGCAAAAAAAATCTTTCTTATTAAGGATTTTTCAATAGATTATCTTCCAAAGAGTGTAAATTTTGATCCATGACTTTGATATAGATTTTTTTTAATTAAATTCATTAACAAGCTAGATAACTTAAACCAATCGAAGTTAGGTTTTTCCCTGATTAAACCACTAAAAAGACCCAAAAAATGAGCTACAAAGTTTCACAAAGTGAGACCTAAGAAAAAGAAAATATACATCTAATAAGGGCTAAAGATGGAAACCTTAAATGAGATTAGATCTTGGGCTGCAAATAATGATCTATAAGAGAGTACCAGATGAAACTCTCAAAGAGTCTAGATCTATGGCAACCAAAAAATGAGGGGGCTAGTAAAGGTTAATCAAAACTTCAAGGAGACTATGTCTAAGGTTGCAATCTTTCAACTTTGAGACCAATTGATATAAGTGCACAATAATAGATAAACTAATAAGAGATATTTTTCTCAGCAAAGGCCTTCCTAAAACATCTTCATTAAGTCTTTTAAAGGAATACAAAGATTATTCTAGAAGAAAGAAGCTTTAAACATTTTGAATACAAATATTATAACATTCTACTAGCTAAATATTTTAAATATTAAGAATATTATATTCTAATGTACCAACTAATCAAATGTTGAGTCCAATCAAGAGGCTATAAAGAAGCTAAACCTTGTGATATTGCCACCAGGATTCAACCGTGTAGTTTTATGAGTCAAACTCATTGACCCATGTTTGATAAGCTAAACCTTGTCAAACACCCATCCACCTCTTGCATTTAACTCCCTCTACCAAATAAACAAGAAAACAATAAAAAATACATCCAAAACATGTCAAAACTCAACAAATCCACATGATTTTGCTTCTATATGAAAACATCACAATATCAATATTTTTTCATGGTAGATTGGAACCCCACTAAATAAGCTTGTGCATGTAGAAATCATTCCTTTTGTAGTTGCCACTATTTTCTTCACATTTCAAATTTCTCACAAACCTACTGTTGACTAGCATTTGCACACCCAAAAAATAATCCAAAAAGTCTTTGCAATCATGGGTCACCATTTTGTTAAGTTGCCAATTGTCTTGACACAAATAAAATTTTCAACAAGAATAACTCATTTTCAAAATATTACATCATAAGTGTGTACTCAATTCAAGTTTAACAACATTATCCCATATGAATTTATTATTAATTGATAATTATCCCAATACATCCTGTAACATAAAGGTGACATTAAAATGTAAAATTCTTTATTCAATGAAATTTTTAATAATTAATTTTTAGCAAAAAGAATTACACATTATTATTGGTCGATAGGCTTTTTATAAATGGACTTGCAAGTCCATAAGTTCCCCCCAAACCTGTCTCACACTGTGAAACAACTTACAATCGCCAAAAAACATTTATTCTTCTCGCCGGTAAACAAATCTATGCTACCATATCAACACATCACTTACATCCTTAAAATATACAAATGCTAATTGTAAATAATCTAATAATAAGCAATTAAATATGCAATTAAGTAGTAACACCTTGTAATTGTGATACCTTAAGCACAAATAACTACTCACAAGGTGGATTCATGTCATCATTTTCCATGTTTCCCTTCCTCTTCATTATGTATACTCTTTAGCTATGCTTTCCTATCATATTCGAAATTTAGAGAAAAATGTACTATTTTCACAGATTGCAAATGTGATGCAGACGTACAAACCTTACAAAGCTCTCGAAGGAATTTGGAGGAGAGGAACTAAATCTCAGACCTGAAATGTTAATCCATGAAAAGCAAAACTTTCCACTTGGGCTAACCTATGAGCGCTTATTCTGGGCGTATGTATAATTTATTTGTTGATTCAAAATCCCTGAGTGATTACCTATCTCGGTTCCAATTCAGTAGACATTGTTGCAGCACTAAAGCCAGTCAAGCTGGAGAGCTCCACCCGGATCTCAATCATGCTGGGACGCAATGCAAGATCTTTTTCCACGCATGATTTTGCTACATAAGCAACCCTTAAAGCTGCTTCCAAATCATACGCCTCCTGGAGACTGGAGTCTATCCAATTGCTGAGCTTTTCCTTGGCATTTTCACCCTGCATCAGATCTCTTATTTCATCGGACAGAAGCCTTTCGCCATGGCCAGAGCGCCAAGTCTCTACAGCCCTTTTGCCCGATAAGATTTGGAGGACAATTACCCCAAATGCAAAAACATCCAGCTTTGGCGTCACTAGCCCGTCTCGAAGATACTCTGGAGGCATGTACCCGTGAGTTCCGATTATATGACTGGTTAATGCGGTAACCCCTCCGCCAGATTTAGCCAACCCAAAGTTTGCAATCTTAGCTCTGAAATTGCGATCCAAGAGAATATTGCTGGTCCCGAGGTCCTTGTGAACGCAAGGCGGATTAGTGCCGTGATGGAGATACTCCAACCCCTCTGCTATGTCCACAGCGATCTGGAGCCTCTGCTTCCATGTAAGGCAATCACGCGCCCCTGCACCCTCAATCCAGTTGCTCAGGGACCCGTTTTCTACATACTCGAAGACCAGATAGACATGCTGCTCCTCATGGCTGAGACAGATGCCCAGCAGGGTTACCAGATTGGCGTGATGGAGTTTGTGAAGCAAATTTATCTCCTTAGAGACTTCCCCTTTCATCTGCTTTATCGCCACTTTCTTTCCACGCAGGATACCGCTGAAAACAGAGCCCTCGATCCTGCACGCCGCGCTGAAATTATCTGTAACCTCCCGGAGCTCTTTTAGGGTATACTGTATTAATCTGTCAGACCCCAGTAGATCCGACAACTCAGAGAGCAATGGGTTCGATTCCTGGGGAGTCTCAGCCGCCTCCAATTTTTTTGTCTCTGCCTCCTGGAATAAAAACAACTGAATATGTAAGCTAAGTTTGAACAAAGACCATAAGGGCCTGCAAATCCATCCCCGCATCTGCAACCCATGCAGACTCAAATCTATAATGTCATTGAAATATTAAATTGTCTGATAAACAGAGAAAACTGATGATTCAAGTGTAAGAAGTTGAACTACTTAAAGCAACATTAATCAAATTTCTGATCACGTACACAGAAAACAATTCAAAGAAAAACTTGAGGTAATCAATCTGTGAGCATCTGCGACTTAAAACAACAATGGCACTCCTTTATATATTTATGCCGTTATGGACCCTGCTTAGTCATCCTCAAACTAAACAAAGTGCTTGGTATTTGACAAATATTTTTGGAAACAGGGACTGTGTTTTTGAGTTCTGTTAGGGTTTCTATTTTTTCTGTTCTTTGTAATTGTGTCACTGTCTTGATGTCATACTGCGTTCTCGATGCAGGAAATCTATTATTTTGTTATCTTCATGTTATACCGCCTACTTTTGATGAAGTAAAGCTATTATTTTGCTGCATTGATTCCAGGCTTCTCTTTTAATTTATCCTTTTTATGGCCTCAGAATATTAAAGTTTATTATCTAGATTCCATGTTAAAATTTTATAAAATCTTTCATGTATATGTTGGGTACTTCATCATTGACTTTCCAGCCTTCTTAGTTTCTAAGAAATAGAACAGAGGAAAATGTTAGATCAATTGTCAAATTTTTTAATCATTATTCTGAGTGTGTGAAGATGTCAATTTGGAAGTTCACTAATATCTGTAGGTTTTGGTGTAACAGCAAATCTGTATGTTTCCACCAAGATTCAAATCTCCCAAATTACATCAGAGGATGTTCGACTAACCGTTACGTTTTTGAAAATTGATATCATAGACTAATAATCACTCTAGATATGAATGAAAATGTTGATTTGAAAATTCAATGATACCTACAAATTTTGAAATAAGAGGGAAAAAAAATCTCTCAGAAATGCCAAAATTTTACTTTTAAAACAGCTGCCAGCCAGGGTTTTTTAAGAAAGAAATCGAGTTCATTTACATTTTTTTGGAATATCAGAAGTTTGTTACGTACTTCAAATAAGGTTATCAACGCTATTGACGATTTCATATTATATATCTTTAGCCATGCTGGTCTCAGAGTAGTTACCTTTATAATTTCGTGGCGTCTCCTCTTCTTTAAGCACACAGCAAGTGTTATTAAAAGAACCACCACAATGAGCAGCGCAGCAGCAAGAGGTATGAGGATGACAAAGAGGCGATTATGGGATTTGGAAGAAGGAGGAGCGTACAAAACCAGGGGAGGCGAAGGCGTAAAGGTAGGGGGAGGCGGAGGAGCGAAAGGCCCCGTGGGAGGGACGGTGGGTGTGTCATTTAGGGGAATTAGCAGAGTGGTGTAGGGATATATGGTGGGATTCGATCCCTGTAACCCATTGGCAGACATGAAGTCTTCATGGCGGATTTTAAACTTGGTGGTGATGATGTCGTCGTCGTCCTCGGGATCCGCGATATAACTGAGCAGATATTTGACGCCCTGGTCCAGCTGTTTGCGCGTGGGGCACGCACAGCGCAGCGGCGCCACCAGTTTCATTCCGGTTTCCAGGTCATTCTCACCGACTGTAGGGTTTTGTTCTCTCATGGCCTGGCATGTGGTGAGCCCCTCCAGTGTCAGGTTCGCGATATTCAGGTAAATGTCATCGTGCTTAACAGTATAGGTCAGATTCGCCTGCGAGAAGTTACCGGCGCATTTGCAGTCGATGGGGAAAAGCACGGCCTGATCTTTGTCCAGGGACTTGGAGTAATTGGTCACGGATAAGTTGCTTGCAGAGGCAATGATGGCGGGGCTAGTATTGAAAAGGCTGCCAATGCTGTCGAGGGACATGTAAAACTGCTGAGCTCTATAGAGAGCAAAAGTTTTGCATTCTTTAGCAGCGCCATTGCACAGGTAACCAGAGCTCTCATTATGAAAGTTGTCGCAATCCTCGCTGAATTCCTGAGAATACACTTGCTGAGCCATTACTTGTGACCCATAATTGCCTATTATCAATACCCCTAACCAAACAGGAATTATTACCGTACCCATGGCCATGGCAGCTATTTCAACAGAAATGAAGCTCTGTTCTTGTTCTTCATCTCTGGGGGCTATTATTACAGGGCCGCTATCCTTAAGTACATGAGTCGTCGGGGTTAGGCCTCTCTGCAACAAATATCAGTGTCGGAAAGTCAAGGTCAGGCCTTTTACGCGTCTGAACAGATATAGGTCAATAAATTTGTAGGAAAATCAAGCGCAGCCCGTGAATTTCCTGTGTAGGTGTGGCCCCAGCTGTGGAGTCCCTGCGACAAATAAATGTACTTTTACATGTCTCAGTCCGATCCAGTTTGACAAAGGTAAATTCCGTTTACTCTATTTAGGATTTCGACAATGATTATTTTGGACTTCTAGATGAAGATAAGGTGTAAAATTCTTTGATCATTAAAAATTATAATGAAATTTTTTTCTTATAATTGTAAAAAGATTAAAAAATATTTTAAGTATTATATAATTTGATATGGAGTGTTCTCTAAAACTTTCTTATATCTCGTTTAATACAATTTTTTAAACATCAATTAAATAGTCAAAGTATTTTTTTCTTACTATCGATTTAATGGTCAAAGTATTTTTTTTCCTTATTATCGATTCAATGTTCAAAGTATTTTTTTCCTTAATATCGATTTAATGGTCAAAATATTTTTTTCTTATTTTTTCCTTAATATTGATTTAATGGTCAAAGTATTTTTTTCTTAATAATCAATTCAATGGTGAAGGTAATTTTTCTAATTTCAAAAAAATGATTGTTGTGACTATTTTTTTTAATTGTCATTTTTTACTTCTTTTGTATTTGATTGAGTAATTAGTGGAATGATAAGATTTCTTTGTTGGGATTGAAACCTTCTCCTTTAAGTAATGGAAAATTAGAACAAATTATTCTTTAAGAAAAGCAGTCCAATAAAATATATGTTCATTGTTAAAGACAATATGGTTGTGCGACATTAAAATAGGGGGAGTGCATTCAATAGTCGAGGAGGATCCAATCTATCCATGAGTGTATTAGTACTAAAGGATTGTTACTTGTTGATTTTAATTATTATTTGCGAGCTTAATCATTACTAGTTGTTATTTTTTACTTAATAAATATCTTACAGCTTTATTTTTCACAAGTTACATAATAAACAACCAATCATCAAATGATATGTATAGTACAAAAAAAAAAAAAAATTGATGTGTATATGTCAACTTAATCTATTTTTAATATTTTTAGACAGCCCAACAAAAGCATAACTAATAGGACTGTAATTTAATAGCATTGCCCCCAAAATAATAAATTTAGGCACTTAACTTGTCAAGTAAGATTTTATACTAATTTGAAGGTCCTTCAACTTATTATCTAATCTAAAAGTTTAGAGGGTGCAAAGTTAGCCTTCATAGCTATTGGATTATCCTCGGATTCTACACAATTGATTTTAAAAATATTGTTGAGTCAAATATTATCATTGGGAGAGACAAGATTAAAAATGAACATGTATCTATTTGACAATGATATGACAATGGTTGGCATATATGATTTTATATAGAAATTTTAAATATAAATATATTAAAATCAATTTCTAATAAATGTTATGTTAATCTCAAGTTTATTTTTATAAAGAATAAATTATTTTAATATTTAAATTAATATACAATATTAAATGTTAATATTACTCATCCCTTCAAAAATTCCATTTATTTTAATTAAAAAAATCATAATAGAAGCTATTTGAGAACAAAACTAATACTTTATAGGGAATTAGATTATTGCCTTATAATAAAGATTTAAGAAGTCTAACTTAAATTGAACTAAACTTTGGATTTGATGAAATGTTTGATACGAGTAATTGAGAGAGAAAAAGTGAAATAACTAAGAAGGAAATAGAAGTTTGTCTAATTTATGAAGTGTTGTCAATATTGATCTCTTTGACCAACTATGGCATTACAATTTCAAATGCTAATACAAGTAATAATAATCTAAGAATTAAACTCAAATTATGACTTATGTGACTAAATGTAGATCTATTAATCTAACAATATCTTGAGTGATATAAATATAAATAAGAATTTGGAAATGGCAAGTAACTTCCACATCATAACAACCAACTAAATATATAATTAACAACTAATGACTTTTCTAACATAGAATCAAATCTAAAGCATTTTGTTGCAGGCAAGCAGTCACAAGGTCTAGTCTCTCCCTATCCCCGTGGTATCAGAGGGTGTGTCATGCCAACATCACTGATCACATGAAATTTTTTTACCAAGCGTATTACAATTTATAGGAGGGCTACCCAATTCCTACAATCTAAAAAAGAACATAAAATCAAATCTTATTTATGAATATGAATGAAATTACTTAGTATAAGAGGTCAATATAAGAGAATAGAATACACAAATAATTGATTAGAATGGGTCAATTAAGTGCTTGTCATTTTACCCTTCTAAATATAGGTCAATTAATTTCTAGGAAAAACAAGTAAAACTAGTGACTTTTTGAGGTTGTGTGAGACTGGTTGGCGTGACCAATTGTGCAGTCCATTCAATGATTAAATGTATGTTTGCATCTCTCAATTCTATTTGACTTTTTAAACAGCATCCAATTTGTCAAGAAGAAACTCTAACCATTCAAAATAAAATAAGTATTTACTAATGTATCATGTGGATGAGGTGTAAATTTACTTTTGCATGTTTGACCATTAAAAAAGGAATAAAAGCCCATCATAAAACATAATTGTATCACCTTAAATTAAAAAAAAAAAATCAATTTAAGTGAGCACTCTATAGAATTCCCCTACACCTTGTTTAACATATTTTTCTTAACATCAATTGATTTAATGATTAAAGGTATGTTTTCTACTTTAAAATAAGGTGATTATGGTGACTTTTGTTCAATTGTCGAAGATCAATTGGTTTAAGTGTCAAAGCATTTTACTACTTTTGTATGTGAATTGAGTGATTAATGGAATTGTTAGATTTATTCTTTGGGATTGGAACCTACTCCTTTTACTAGTCAAAAAATGAAACCAATTGTTCTTTAAATAAAGTTGTCCAATATAATGTATGTTCATTGTTAAAGACAATATGGTTGTGCAACATTAAAGTAGGGGAGAGGATTGAATAGTTGGGGAGGGTCCAACATTTGTGAGTTTATTTGCAACTAAAAGACTACTACTTCTTGTTTTTTATTTATTTTTGAGATTAATGATTAATATTTTTTATTTTTTACTTTGTAAATAGATAAAAACTATTTTGCATAAGTTACATAAAAAAATAACCAATCATTTAATGAAAAGTATATTGCATAAAATACATAATTTGATGTGCATATATTGACCTAACCTTTTTTAATATTTTAGAATTGAATCGAAAAAATATATAATTAATATGATTGTATATTTGATGAGCTTAACCAAAAATAATAAGTTTAAGCACATAGCTCATCAATTAAGATGTTATACCATTTTAAAGGTCATGCAACTTACCATATAAAAGTTCATGGAGTGCAAAGTTATCCCTCTCCTCTAATCCTACAAAGTTGATTTTAAAATCACTATGTTAGATAAGATATTCTTACTAGGAGGGATGAGATTTAAAGTAAGCATGTCTATCTATTTAACAAGGGTATAAAAATATTTAGAAACTAGAAATTTTAAAAATGAATATATTAAATTAGTTTTCAATAGTTATTTTGTAAATTTTAAATAAATTTAATTTGTTGTATGCAAAATAAATTATTTTTAACATTTAAATTAATATAAAATCTTAAATGTTATTACCCCTTCAAAAATTATGTTTATATTAATAAGAAAATTATAGTAAAAGTGAGGTTTCAACTATAGTCAAGAAATTTTGAATGAAATACCCATGTGAGCTATTCTATTAGGCTTACCTTCAAAATATTGGGACAAATAAATTATAACAAGGATTGATAATTCATTGGTTAGCTCATTACTTATCTCATTACCTTTGATCTAGTGATAAGTAAAGGAAAAGACTAATTTTTACAAGATTTTGCATAATTATCTTCATGGATAGATCTCTCCCTTCCTCTATCAAATTTTCATCCAAATATGGTGTGCGGAATCAAGCTATTGATTATGAAATCAAATTTTTATCTTGTCAATTTTTTAGCAAAATAGGACACAAACCTAGAAGTTGTCTAGAGGCAAAAAAATAAAAATATGGTTGAAACAAATAAGTTAATAGCAAGGCCCAATTTTGGACCCTAGTGGTCCAAAGGACCAAATTATGGAGGTCTCGAGTGAGGAGGATAAAAGCTACACCAAGGGAGAGTCAAGAGAAACCAACCAATGAGGAGAAGTCCAAACTACTATACCAAATTGCAAATTAAATTATTAGCATCCAAGTAGAAGAGAATAAACACAAAATTTCAAGGATAAAAGACTCAAATAAGGCGAATATGGGAATATATAAGGTGTTGTAGCCTCAAAATCGAAGACAATAGAAGAGATGGAGTTTGTTTCTTACTAGCTAGAATAGACCCATGATCATGTCTATGAGGTATGAAATATTTATACAATATCATTATAAAGATATTTATCCTTAAGAAAATTAGAAATGATAAGAAATCAACCAATTTGGGGACAAATCAAAGAAGAGACAGGGGAAGGCCAAAATCCATGGAGGTTCATGACAAAGATGTGAATTTAGATGTTGTCAGTGGAGTCGAGAGCACTTTAAAGATTGTGGGTCTTAAAGGCCCAATAAAACCTCATAAATGAAAATCATATCATGAAACATCAAAGGGCTTAATAGTCCTTGAAAATAGAGAATAGTTAGAAACCTTAGAAAATGTATAGACCTAGTATAAAATATTTATCCAAAAAACTAAGATGACTAAAGGTATTCTTAGTAGTATCAACCATGAACCCCGGCACAAGGTTGACTATGCAGGTCTAAGCTCGTTGGGAGCTTGAGGAGGTTTAGCAATTTTATGGGATATGGATTTAAGCTTTTCATTCAAATTTATTCTCTTCACAAATGCTTTTAGTGTAGAAGTAAAGTCTAGGATTGACCACATCCTTGAATCTCATTTGTGAAGATGAGTCAAGGCAAAGAATTGAGCATAAATTGTATGAATTATTTGATGATAATCTTACTTTAGCGAGCATTAATAACTAGAGATGCACACCAATGAAGATCAATTAGATTCTAATATAAGACTTCTCAAAAGTATAATCCTTATTGACCATTGTGGGTTAAACAATTTAAGGGATGAGGGAACATGTGATTTTACTTCTTTAATAAGAATTGTCATTACCTTTCAATTGAAAGCATAAGTTATTGTCAAAGGATTATTTTAAAATATTTACTGCATAGAAATAGTTATACTGATCATTCTTTCTAGATTAGTCTGGTGCATCAAGCATCATGGAAGTGGAGGCCATTTTCAATTCATTAGCCCAATTAGAGGTGAAACTCAAGGAAATTGTAGATAACTTGTAGAATATTTCCTTTAGGGACACAATTTAGCTAGACAAGGTCTTTTAGGCCTTCAAGAAAAAGGAGATCACAACTAAAGAGGAGTAGAAAATGTTCTAGGCTTCTTGTAAGAATTTTTTGATCAAATTCCTTATGACGTCCCAATTTTTTTTTTAAAAAATTCTAAGCTCTAAGGATAGGAAATATCTAGATCCATTATTCATAAGCAAAGAATCCCTAAGAGGTTAGTGTTACCTCATTTTTAGCTTTCAGTTGAAATCAAGTAACTTAGTGTTTATTCTTTTTGTGTTGTTTATTTAAACATTTAAAAGATAAACCATAGTCTGCTAAGTCATCAATATGCATGAAAGAGATTGTCAAATGAAACAGATTACATTTTATTCCAATGTTGCAATTACAACAAATGAGAAAGAGAACCATATGTGTTACAAATGTAATCTTTATTGATAATCATGAAAGTGTACATATCCCTCACAAGCCAAGGGACTAACTTTACTTATTCAATGAAAATAAAGAGAATATACATGAATAAGTAAACAAATAAAATGTGCATATAAGGATGGAGACCAGTCATTGCCTGAGAATGACTGGTTTTGAAGGTGTCATCTTGTCCTGTTGCTGCCCCAAACTGCTTGTGTCTTCCTAGCTCCATAGTGCTCCTAGCTCCTACATCTGGCAATAACAATGACATTAGAGCAATGCTCTAAGCAATGAAAGATCTCAAACCTTACATGAACACTTACCTATGCATGTATAAACTAATCCCTAAGTGCATTAAATAAGCATGCAAACCTTGGATGTCCTGGAAAACAGTGAAGCCATCAAACACATCCAAAAAATGCATTGATTTTTCTAACTTGTTTGCTTCATGTGCAGATTTATGACAAGTCTTGTTACTGTTATGATTCAGTTAAATACAGTATGTGGGTTAAATGTGGCTCTCACAAGGGTAGAGCTCATCATGCTACCCTCTGATGTTTTGAGAGGAATAGGAAATTGAGCAACTTGATCAAAGATATATGTGCTATTAATGCATTAAATCAGTATGGAATCACACCAGTTGATCAACTTTCATTATCAGATTCAAAAGATGCATCAAGTTCAATTATGTGTCTCTTAAATAATGAGGGAGCAATCCAAAGTATTGTCAGGTCCCTCTCACCTTAAAACTATTGGACAGCCACACATCACATAGGATGGTGAGCTTTCAAGTCACCAACGTAGGTGACATGTGTCTGCCCACTAGGATCAAAGTGAGGAGACAGTGTTAATTGTTGCACATGATTGAAAAGGTAAACAAATATTATGGAAATCAGGTAGCAAACATGTAGAGCAGCAAGCATTGTGAAAGTCATGAGGGTTGGGACAGTCCTAAAGGAAAACGCATGCTATATGTCATGAACAGGACAACAAGAATGGATAAAATCATGATCTCATGCATATGGGTGGCAATCATGAATGTATGCTACATGACAGCAAGGGTAGTCACTACATCCATTAAGGGAGCAAGTGAACCATGTTTTCACTTTGGTAGTGAATGATAAACTGTGACTAAGCCATGCAATGAAAAGTGTAGTCAATAAACAACAAGGAGCAGCCTCACATGCATCAATCAAATCACACTAGACAGGTGATATTCATGAACAGGACAGTATTATATAATGGCAGCCTGTAGGGGGTACAAGTGCTTTTTATGGTGTTGAATTACTAATGCTTATCATTGGAGGAAAATGGGATGTTTTCAGCCACATATATTATATAGCAGTGGTGCATGAGGGTTTTCAGTTACTTTTTCTCAAGGTAATGGCATCATATATAAATTCATAGTCTTGTCTTATGAATACGACTTTTAGTGCAATCTCTCAGAGGTGATGAAAGCATGAGGCACTGCTACTGAAGTTAATGCATGAATGATATGAGACACTAGTATCATATACTAGTATGAGAAGGTATTCATGACAAAGCATACTCATTTTTCATGGCAAAGGAACATGGCTACTTGTTTTCTGTAATCTGCCTATGAGTCCATGGCCAGAAGAGTGAAATGAAAAAATCAAAGGATCCATGACTTGCTGCCCTCATGTGTTTGGAGGGGTGAACATGTTTAAACTAAATTCATTCATCATTATTCCTTGAGGACTTTAGGTAAACATATCAGAAAATGAGATAAATGAAAGTCATGTAGTATCTTCTAGATTATGAATATGATAAGCTTGAAAGCATTCCAATTATGTCATGTAGGACAGCAACAAAGACAAATGTCTTTTGACTTTACTGAAGGCAAACAAGAGATTGCATCTCGGATAAAGAAGAAAGGAAGGGTAGTAAAGTTTTTCAACTGCCATGTTCGGTGTCACATAATGATCAACCACAACTTTCATCTACATTTTCTTGAGTTGCTCAGACCTAGGGATCACCTCCACAAGTGATATGTGCAGTTGACAATAACTTTATTGATTGAAAGGGAGGATCTCAATTTTGACAATTATCAAAGCATGGAAATAGGTAGATTCACAATGTAGAGGCATAGAGAACACAGTTACATGGTGGTCAATGTTACAGTATGCTAACCCAAATAGCAATACAATGTCATGGAGACAGTACAGTGATGAATATATGAAAGAGTACTAACAATGAATCTCCATATGGGCAGATCTATTATGACGGACCTGTTAAAACCTTCATAGTGATAAAAGACAAAGTACAGGTCAAAAATACATTAAGGTTGGAGGAGTATTGAATGATAATAAGTAGCATTGTTAGCAAAGTTTTATGGAAAAGCGAGACTATGGGTTTCAAATTTCTCAATACCCACCATGAATTCCTAGTAGCCTCCTATTCTATGTGTCTCTAATATTAAATGATTAGAGAATTTATTTGAAAGTTTCATATCATAATTAAATTATTACATTCAAACAATGGAGCATATGATCAAAAAGATAGCAATAGACCAACACTGTTTAGAGGTTGATGGTGTTCTCAAACACAAGAGCAACATGATAATCACATTCAATTACAGAAAGAGTTATCTATAGTTGATGAAATAAATTTGGATTGCATATGCATAAGTGATAATAGGAATTCATGGAGAAGAAATGACAAAATAAAAAATTTTGATGCAATTGTGAAGGTCAGAAGAACATATCAGCTATTCAACATCACTGCAATGGTCATTTTGTTTCAAAAAAGAGTGCAATGAGCTACACATTTATGATGTGAGTGCATTCTTAGAAGATGACTCAATTTATGATGAGGTTTATCAAAAAATGCAAATATAGAAAACCCATATGGGGTTTATCAAAAAATGCAAATGCAGAGTGCAAGGTGGTTTTTCTTTCCAAATAAGGACCCTAGCTAGGTTTGTTTCAAGATAACAAGAATACAGAGAAACCAAAGATGAAAGGTGGTGAGTTTATTTTCAGAAAGGAACAACTCAAACATTCTAAACCCCATCTCATATTTCTACAGTTGTGGCCTAGATCTGAGGTTCTGTCCTTCAAAAACACCAAAACCCACTTGGGGCTTTTTTTGCAAAAATACAATCTTGCTACGAATTGAAGGTAACCCACTTGGGGTTTTTTACAGGAATCATAAATTTCTTCAAATAGAGAAACCCACTTGGGGATTTTGCAATGAAATTGAAAATACAAAATATTAAGGAGAGCTTCATAAGATATTCAAAACAAGAAGTGTATGTGCAAAACCCAATTCATATGTTCATGGAGAAACACAATCTTGTTGCAATTTGGAGAAACCCACTTGGGGTTCGAACTATAGAAGGCATTTGAAGTTTTTTTAAAAAGTAAATCACAAAGTATGGTGCTATGAGTGCAGACTCAAAATGACAAACATAAGAGTCATTCTTCTATCTACAGTCACAGCCTCAATGGCTATGTTTTCTTCAAAACAACATTGAGAAAGATTTGGGTTTTCTTCTTTCAAAGAAAATGCAGAAGGAAATGAACAATTTTTGCTTTATTAGTCAAAATGGAGACTCGAAGTGAACTATGTTGCTTAAAATATGAGAGGAATGGAGTTGATTCAAGGCGTACCTGGAGATTTTGCTCACATTTTGCTACTTTCAAGCTTTTTTCTTTTACCAAGAGCTTCATTCAAGCTTCTCATGACGGCTATAAAAGTGGAGAACAACAACAGAAGAACAAAAATGAATCAAATGGTCAGAATTACTCTACAGGCCGCGCCCAAAACACATCAAATGGCTCCAAAGAAGTGGAAAAATGCAGTTGTGTGCCAAATGAATGCATTTACCCATGTTTCCATACACTTTCCATCAAAGAATCGGCCAAAAACCAGTCAAATAACACCATTTTTTGTGCAAAACTCCAAACCCTATGGCAGTAGCATGTCTCTGCCAAAATGCTTGATGGTAAAATGATGTTTTTTTCACATTTTTCATCTTGTGTTGCTTAGGGTTTGACCCTATTTTGATGACAGATGGAAATTTTGTCCCATGTTTTAAAAAATGAAACACGTGTTAATGCAAAATGGGGGTCGATGATAAGTTTATGACTTAGGCATTTTTATGCCTTAAGTCTTGATGCCTTATTTCAAAGTTTGTTAAGTCCTTCAAAACATGAAATATATAAAGTGTGCTAAGTCCCATCTAATTTTCTTTTGACCTTTGGTCATGTAATATCATGTTGCCTTGAAGACTTTCAATTGTGCCTTCCAGGAAGTGTGGAATCCTTTTATGCCACAATGGGCCAAATTTGAACCTTTTATTTTGCCTTTGAAAACTAGATAATATTGACCAATGTGTGGCCTTGGAGGTTTTGACCTTGTTTAATTATTTTTGAAAGCATTTTGATATAACTTTTATGTTGCATTTTATTGCAAAGTATAAAGATACTATTTAAGTGATTTGCAAATCACTTTTATCATATCTTTTTATTGCAAATGTAATATAATTCAAAGAGGTGGTGGATCCCTCTTGTTTTTTTCCTTGAAATGTAAAATAACTTGATTAAGTGGTGTATTATGAATCACCTAATCAAGTTATTATCTTTAATGCCTTTTTGAGTCTTGAGTTTTTAGAACACACATATTGCATGGTTCAAAGCTGGGAGACAAAAAATGATGACTTGCAGACATGAGGAGAGAGTGTGAGTGAAGTATTTGACTATTTTGGAGAAATGTGTTATTTTGGAGGTTGTTTTGTCACACTTTTGGCATGACTATGGTCTTGGTTGGACTTTTCACCATTTTGGAGGCTTTTTGGGGTGATTTTGGAAGGTTCTTTTTTTGGATTTTGTGCCTCATCCGACCAAAACCTTCTAGATGGACATGTGTGAGGTTTTTGATGGGTTTTGGCTTAAGTAGCTTGTTTTTGAATTTTTGGAGTTAGTTATTTTATTTCTTCTTGCAGGCATTGTAGCTTTTTAGAGATTTTTCCAGGCAGAGGACAGCATTGTAACTCAAATTTGCAGACTTATGCAGTAGTGTAACACCTTTTGATCAATAAGTTAATACATTTTACCTTCTTAGTATGTTGTTTTATTGTGAAAGCTTTAGAAATGGTTGATGAAATCTTATGGCAGAATTGTTTTTCCCTTTGATTTTGTCCAGTTTTCTTTTCCTTTATGTAGTTAATATGAACTTGTAGGTCATAACATGTGTTGAGTTAGTTCAGGAAAGAGTCTAAGTTGTGAAGATGTATTTTTCTTCCTTCTAGATGTTGTCCTTGACATTTTTAGCCTTGTTATGAAATATTGATGCAAAGACATATGAAGTTTTGAGTTGTGTAAGCCACTGTTAAGTTGTTGATCATTCATGTGTGTAAAAGCAGTTGTGTAAGTTTGAGGAAAACACATTAGGTGCATCACCATAGGGGTTATTTTTATTTTCATGCTTCTTTCTCCCCTTTTCCCAACAAGGAATAGTTTAGGTGACACCATCAAAAGGGGAGCCAACCCATAATTTGGAGGTCCGCTTTCAAAATAGGACACCCACAACCTGAAAGCATTCCCATGTTACATCCAAACCTGCTAAGTTATTTCACAACTTGGCACAAGGGGTGCAAATTTGGATCCCTAACAGTTAGCAAGAGCCATAGTTCTCTATTTTGTGTGAGGTCATCTTCTCTTAGTGAACAAATAATTTTGTGAATTTTTCTTCTATCATCACATTGGGGCTCCATGTTGATGTTGATATTTAAATTTCACTAAGAAAAACCTGTACCAACATGGTAAATCTCACAAATAAGGGATAGAGATAACCTTTAGATTCCTAAAGCTAGTTCTTCATAAAATGTATCATTTAATCTTTTATTTTGAAGGGAGAAAATGGAAAGAAGAATTAACAACCTCAGTAATCCTAAGGCAATGCACCAATTTGGATTTTCACATAGTACTTAGCAATCATGATCATAAATCAATATAATGAAGGTAAATTGAACATAACACATGATCATTAATAAAAGATCACTAATTGTTAAAAACATAAAAATAGAGAAAAAATGATTTGGGAAAATATTGCATAGGAAAATTTGGCACAATAGACGATATTATCTTTATTATTAAACTAGGAAAAAATTAGTAAGAGTCTTAAAATTTAGATCATGAATGTTTAATCATTTTTAAGAAATGCTAATAAAGGTCATGTCTATTACATATTTTTCTCCTTGTGAAACTAGTATTTCCATATTTTACACAAAAGATTAAAAATCATGCATGTCTTGGAATTAGAGTTGCTTCTATATGTCAATGCACTTTAACTAATAGTATTGAGTAACACTCATCATTCTTTATAGAACAATTTTCTTTAGTTAAGGGTACAAAAAGGATTCATGCAAGATCTAAAACTTATTTGGAGTGATGGGTCAACAAGTGTCATTAGATACACCTCTAATTAACCTTCACTATTTCACCCACAAATTAGTTGACTCACTCATACAACTAATGGTGCAATGTTATAAACATGTCAAATTTTCTTTTAAAAATATTTTGAAATATTATCACATGGTATCCATGATCCTGTATTATCTTTCATTTGATCAATCCCTTGGGAAGATGCAGGACCCATAGTATATGCTAGCTCATATGTGATGACTAATGGCACAAAGTTATAAACATGTCAAACTAACAATGTTTATTCATTGTGAGCTTTTGCTAGGTATATTTTAATAGGAGACATCTATGAGTCAAATATTTATTCAAAAATAAAAAATCCTCTTGCAAGAATATTAGAGAGCAAGATGCCTTTGACTTGAATAGATATATCTCTAAGGAAGATATCTCTAAGACCAACATGACCTTTAGTGATGGAAAATCTCTTAGTAGGGATGAATAGTCCTCTGAGTTTTATGAAATAAATATTGAGTGCATTGGTGATGAGTTGTTGGATTTGTATCAAGAGGATTTTGATAAAGGAACTTTGGGCATGGATATCAACATTGGTATTATTAATTTAATACCTAAGGAGGTTGATAGGACTTTATTCAATAATTGGAAACCCATCACCTTCTTCAATGTTTCATACATAATTGTGGTTAATATTTTAGCTCTTAGGATGAATAAAATTTCAAAAAGATTTATCTCTATCACCCAAATAGGTTGTATCAAAGGAAGGTATATTTTGAAAAACTTGATCACCAATTGGGAAGGTATGAACGAGGTCCTAAAAACATACTAGGAAATATGTGAGTATAAATTCACTTAACTTTGAGAAGGCATATTATAGAATAGAATGGTCCTTTGTCTTTGATGTGATAGAATCTTTTGGTTTTCTCCCAAGTTTTTTAAATGGATTAATATTTTTTCAAATATTCTTCTACTCAAATTAATATAAATGGGGAATTTACTAACCCCTTCTCTCTCCAGAGATCTATTAGATAGGGATGCCCCATTGTGCATGCTTTGTTTGTAATAGCACATTTGGATGCCTTACATTATCTTTTGAGAATAGATTTGATCAATCCTCTTATTAATGGTATTGGAATTTCTAATAATGATAATTTGCTAAATGCCTAGTTTGTTGAGTACACTACTATTTTTATGAAAATGAAGAAATAAATTTTATGTAATGTGATTAAGAGGTTAACATCTTTTACAAATCCAATGGGGCTAATATTTTTAACAGTAAATCTACTATTTTAATCTAGTAATAAGACCCCCAAAATTAGATTAAAGAATAAAATTGGTAGTGGGAGAAGGTGTGTACCATCGTCAAATATTTGGGTACTCCATTCTATATTGATCATTCATTGAAGGATATGTGAGAGTGGATGTTCCTTAAGTTTTAAAAAAAGAAGCTGAAATGGTAGAACCATCTGCTATCCTTAGCTGGGAGAATTTAGGACACTAAAAAAAATCAATTTCTTATACAATTTATTATTCTTCTACATGGTTGTTTGGCAGTGCTAATTTTGAAAAGATTCAAAAGACTCTTAAAAATTTATTGTGATCAAATGGTAAAGTAATTTTGTGAAGTGGTAATGGTGTTTCCTTCCTGAGTCCAAAGGGGCCTTTGGGTTGAATATTTGAAAATTCAAGGGATTTCCTTGGTTGTCAAGTAGGTCTTGAAGGCTTTTGATGGATTAAATCCATGGAAAATATTGATCATCAACAATTGTGTTCTTTTTGGACCAAAAAAAGGTAAAAATTGTGCTAATTTACACCCTCATGATTTGATGTTTGTAAGTTTGTTGTGATACCCTTTGGATCCAATTTTTTTAGTATTATTTAGAGGGCTTGGGAGAATGTAAAGTGGATGATTAATAACAACAATGTTGTTTATAGGACTAAAGGAAAATTCACTTCTTTTAGATACGTGTGATAGAATGTAGACTAGAACAACAACCCTTAGCTCTTATGCAAGGTTGTTCTATAAGATTTTGAGACTCTAAAGGTATTTCTAATTTTAAATACATTTTTTTACAATATAATTTAAGATTGGGAAAGTCTTAGAACAAAGTTTTAAATTCCTCCAAACCAAAAGAGAACTTATTAAGTATTGAAAAGAGCTTTCTATAATGTGAAATTCTCCATCTCTCTCAATGATTAATTTAAAAAAATTGATGCACTTTAACTAGCCTAATGTTACAATATTTAAGTAAATGATTATAAAGAAAATATATACCATTCTTGTTGATATGAGGGAAATAATTGATTGTCTTAATAGGAATTTGAATCTTGATTGGTTTGATGTTAAGTGGGCATGTGTTTTAAAAAAATATTATTATAAGTTGAACCCAAAAAAGCATGTTTTCTATGGCTTATTCTATTGAAGAAGATATTTGTTAATATTGATCTAGATTTTATTGGAACTCTTGCTAGGATGTGCTCCCTGTGTGATCGGTTGGAAATTATTCAACATTTTTTATTGTCAATATGCTTTTCAACTTTGGTCCTCTTTTCTTGGTAATAGGTTGGGTTGGGATAATAAAGAGAGAATTACCTAGTTTAAAAAATTATTTTTAATTCTAGTTTTTTTTACCAATGAATTATTATTGTATATATAAAAAAATAGGAATAAAGAGTTATACCAAAGAAAAAGAAGGTATCTTACTAAGACTGAATGTGAGGTCACCCTTAATGGAATTATTTTGCAGGTCTATATCTTCCTCAAAATTCTCAAGGAGAGGCTCTTTATTCTACTTGAGGAAGGACTCACTAAAAAGAAAGGAGAAAATTAAATAAGAGTTGAAAAAATTACATGAGTATATTTAAAAACACATCTAAAGACAAAAAAGAGAAGGAAAATAAAGTTGATTGTGTAGAATAGATTAAAACAAATAGTCAAAGATCTAGCTAGAGATGTTGTGGGGAGTAGTGATGGGATATGTCTTGGTCATGTTATATGTATTGGTACAAATCTATGTCTTAGTCCTGCTTTATTTTAAGTAGCATGCTTCATATACACTACTAAAATTTTTGGTTTTTTGGGTTATATTGTTTTAAGGGGTGATAGTTTGGATATTATTTGGACTAAATATTTCATATTGGATTAATTATTTTTTATATTGTAATATCTCCTTTTGTGAATGATTTATAATATATATATATTAAATTTAATTAATTACAATCATTCATATCCTCATCTAAATACCTATAAATTTACCTTTCCTTTGACAAATCTAAATCATCTCTAAAAGCATTTAATCTCTTAATCCTATAGAGAAAATCAATAGGTAGCCAAAAAATACTATAGAAAATATTTCACATTTTTTTGGGAATCCAAACTCCATCAAAATCATGACAAAATATATGTTTTCACTTGTTGGTGTGAACAAGGGTTTTTCCTATCTGTTTTACCCTTTGTAGTGTGAACAAGGCACATTATCTAACTAGTTCCTAGTTAAATCCTATTCACATATGTTCACATGTTAAGTTTACTTAGTGAGTTAGGAATCTTTCTTGAAGTCTTAGTTTTCATTTCATCTTATCTTGTTGTATCCCCTAGTTTTCACGTGACATAGGATTAAGGTACTTTTCATCATGTTAGTTAGTCCTACCTCTCAACCTTGCCAATATAAAAAAGGTCTCATATGTACATTTTCTACTACATATTCTCATTGTAGGTATTGCATTGAATATTTCATATAGTTGATCACATTTGATCTAATATATTTTAGATCCACTATTGTAAATTTATGCTCTTGATTTTATCTCTTGTGGAAGGATATTTTGGCTTTTGCAGGTGATCCTGTAAGCATGAGTCCTTGAGTGACTCTAACATGGTATCAAAGATATTTATCTACTCTAACATCACTCATATAATTTTTTGACATATTTTAGAGTTTAATTTCTACATTTTTTATTTTGATTTCATTTATTATTTTAAAATTCATGTTCACAAGATCAATAAGAAAGAGAAAAAGAACATTATATCATATTAAATTTAATATCATTGGATTAAGGGATATATAAATAAGAGTTTAGAAATGGAAAAAAATCCCCATGCCCAAACAACCAAGTATAAAATTAAACTATAACAAATAATCAATTTTATGAAGAATAATGAAATTACTTAGCAAAAAAGATGAAAATGAAAGAATAGAATATGCAAATAATTGATTAGAATGGGTCAATTTGAAGGTAAATCATATTAACCATTTAGCTAATTTTACATATTCATTAATTAATTGTATTCACAGTAAACCCAATAACCTAATATTGTTAAACACATACTCCAAATCTCAATCAAAGCATATAGGTTTTCAAAAACACTTTTTTACAATAAAATCATTATTCTCCTTCATAAATAAACTATCTAGGGTTCATAAATAATGAAGTAATAAGGGTCAATTTGATGTTGTTTCTATGTCTAAATGTTTTCTTCCCCCTTTTTTTCCTTGTGAGGAGGGTCTTAACAATTTTCTAGCCAGAGGGTCATGGTTTTTTGGTAAGTCATCTTTGGCTTTGAAAAGGTGGAATACTTGATTTAATCTATCATTGGACTCCTATAGTGTCACCCCAATTTGGGTTATAATTATTTTTCTTCATATTTAATTATGATATGAGAATGTTTTCAAGGGTATTGCTAGTGCATTTGGTCAAGGTTTTACAATCAAATCCATGATTATTTTGATATATAGGCTTGTCTTTGCAAATTTTTATGTGTGCATTGATCAAGCTACCATTCTTCCCTTTTATGTCTCTATTAAATTTAAGTTGAGGGTTTAGAAGCAACCTTTGAAATCTGAATCCTCTCATTTTTTATTTTAGATGTAAAAATTGGGTCATTGGGAAAAATAATGACCTAGTCTAAAAAATACAAGGATACAAAAGGTTTGGAAACTAATAGAATTTGCAGAGATGAAAAATAAAAGGGTCTCCTAAGATATTTTTAAGAATTGAATCGCAATAAAAAAGGACAATTCTTCAAGAAGAGATTAACTTCTAGTTGACAACCCTTAGAATAAGTCTCCTACCTAAACCCAATATGGTGGAAGCATTGATGTGAAGAATAAGGTCATTGATCTGATGAGGGGTCCTAAGCACTTGTTTCAAGATGTGTAGGGTAGCCTAGTGGAAGCCATAATGGAAATTTTGGATCGAAAAGATGTCATATCAAAGGAGCTATCTTATTTTAAGGTGTCGGGGAAGGCGACCCAGAAAAAATGTGCTCTGCAACTTAAGGGTTTGATATGACCCTTGGCTCATGGGAGTGGGGGAGGCCTAGTCCTCGTCCACGCAAACCCTGTCATGGTGGTGTGTGGTGGTGTACATTGTGTGTGCTTTTTGTGTGAGATATTTTTAGTCTCTGCCCTTGCCCATGCAAGGTTGGGTGGTCAGTCTGAAAAATGATGAATCAAGATACGGATCCCCCTGATGGCATGGAGAAAAGGCCAAACCCTGGTGCAGATGAACATTTGCAACCTAAGACATTATGTGACATCATCATGGGTGAAGAAGTGGCATTTCCAGTCGACATGAGGTTACTATGCAAGAAGGATGGTGCGAAGAAGATGGGGGATGCAAAAGAGGTAAGTGCTCTCCTGGCTCCCCTAAAGTTGACATCATGATTTTGAATGATAAATTGGTAGATGCACTCTATGAGCAAGATAATAAATTGAAAAATGTTGGGATTTTTTTGGTTGTCATGGACATTAACAAGGTCCCAGCGTGGAAATATATGGATGAATGGTTAGCTAATATTTGGGGGAAAAAACTTGGGATCTTTTTCTCATAGCATAGAATGATACAAAAAGGATTGTGTTTGTATTTTTTCTTAGGAACCATGAAGTGCAATGTAAAACACTAAACAAACAATTTTGGAACATAGGAAATAACATTTTTCAGGCCATGGCATGGTCGCTAGAGACCCTAAATGATGAAATACTGGCTTTGTCGAGCCCTAGGTGGTTGGTGGTAAAAAAACATGCTGCCAAGAATTTGGGATTTTATTCCCCTTTTGCTTGAACCTTATGGCAAGGTCCTAAGGATTGACAATACTAAGTCTGATTTACCTCATGCGGACACAAGGGTTCTAGTCTCTATCTTGCCTAGGGTGGATCTGTCAGATTCCCTGCTACTGAAACTAGATAACGGGGATGCCAATTGTGCCCTTGAAGTATTGGGTGGCCTAATTGCTTGTTATCTTTGTAGGAAAAAAGGGAACATAAGGATAAATTGTCCCCTAATCAGCAAGAGAATAAATAGTGAAAAAACACTATCGAGAGACAAAAATAAAACCTTGACAAAGGAAGGGCCCCAAAACCCTAACAAATCTAATGAAGAAGAGATTAATCCAAAATCTAATAATATTTTTGCTACTAATGACATCCCAACTGTTAATAATGAAAATGGTAAGAGGATCTCTGAAAACTTTGAAAATGGAAAAGTCATGGGTGGGGATGAAACTCTAATAAATAACGCCAATAGTAACAAAGAGGTGATCGAAATACCAAAAGAAATGTTGGAGACTTGGTCTAATGACATGGATGCGAGCTCATTGGGGGATGAGGAACTCTTTGGGTCCTCAAGTCAAGATATGGATTATGATCTAGAAAGTAATTATGAAAGTATGGATATGGATGCCCTAGAGCTGAAGCAATATTTTGAGGTGTTTTATGAGGAAGGTCATAATAAGGCCTGTAGTGAGGGTGATGTTTTTTCCATCTTGCACAAGGGCGTAACTGCTCTTCCCCAAGTTTCATCTTGTGATGATCAAGACCTAACCAACACAAATTATGTTATGGAGGGGGTTGAATGTACCCCAAGCAAACCATATGGTAAAGGCTGGAAAAAAATGCGCAGCAGCTGGAAATGGAAAAATTAAGGAAAAATCCTAAGGATGATGGGGTAGGGGGGGATTCTGGTCCTAAAAATCAGTCATACTTCCTAAAAGATTTCAGGATCTACAAAGCAAATCCTAGAAAAATTGGAGAAACAAAACAATTGGAGGTTAGACCCTGCAAGGTCAAAGATATTGTGAATGCCCTAGAAACCAACCTTTTGCTCACATGTACCCAAAATAATATCATTGATGGACTGGTTGCAAGCTAGTTTGTGGTGGGGGAAGGTTCTCAAAGTAGCCCCAAAGGGGAGTGTAATCAGTGCACCAATGGTACGATGGAGGATGTAGGTGAGGGTGAGGTTGGCTCTCTTGGTAACACAAAGGGCCAAGCATGTGAGAATACACTCTCCTACCAAGGAGAGATTGAGATTAATAGTCTAGTAAACCGTGTTGTTCCAAATAGCTCCTTAGGGGACACTAAGCCTTCAAGGGTTATAGGGGAGCCAGCTTCTAAGGGAGTCTTTGAGGGAGAGGCCAAAGCAGAAGTGACTCACAGGCCAAGGGAAAGGCCAAGGAAAGGAACCGAAACTCTAATCCCAGCAGGGAAAGGAAAGCTCAAGCTTCTTTCCAAACAAAAGAGAAAGAAGCTCAATGCGGTTATCTCAAGTCCAATACCCAAAAGGATGGAAGTGGAACAAAAGGTGCCTAAATGTTCTAAAAACTTTAGGCCTGAAAAGGAACATAATCTAAATCTTGGCCCCAATGACTCTTAATTGTATATCTTAGAATGTGAGGGGGTTGGAATCCCCTGATAGGAAGCAAATTGTTAGAAGGTTCCTCAGTCGGTGCAAGGATAAAGATGTGGTGCTACTACAGGAACTTAAAGCAACTGGCTTCATGTTGGAAACCAAGCTTAATTTCATCTAGCGAGAGTCCATCCATTTTTTCACCCAACATGAGAAAGGTAGGGGGCTTGATGTCATCCTTTCTAAAGAATGGGGGCAGTATGTCTCCAAGTATGGGGTTTCCCCATGTAACAGAGTTGTCTGGGTACTACTGAAAAAGGGAGAATTCTCCTTTGGTATCTGCTCAATCTATGCACCAAATGAGTATGGAGAGAGAATCAATGTGTGGAAATGGGTGTGTGAACTAGAAAACATCCCATGGATCCTCGAAGGAGACTTCAATATGATAGAGAACCAATACGACAAGTTTGGTGGGATTGACATGGAATGGAAAGGGAATGAAAAGTACTACTAGTCAAAAATGAAGAGCAAGATCAAGCTGATAGATCCAATGGAGGGGCAAAAAAAGGACTTCCCCAACATATGGTACACTTGGTGCAATGCACAAAAAGGTAGTTGGAGGATTTATTGCAGGCTAGACAGGTTTTATATAAAAAAGGAATTCTTTCTTCCTAACTCTCTTAGAGATGGATGCAAAATTGAAGTGCACCCCTACACTCTCTCAGATCACCACCCCACCAAAATAAGAATTTTACTTAAGAAGGGGCTTGGGGGTGAGAGAATAAAAGGTGGGGGCTTCCTTCTTAACACCAAAATGCTTTAGGATAAGGACTATGCAGATGTTATTAAAACACTCAGAATGATAAAAAAAACTACATGCATAAGAACATAAGTGCCATAGAAGGTGGAACTTGAATTTCAAGGGGTGGAAATCCTTATTCCAGAGAATAGAAAAAAAGAAAGCTATGGACAGTAGGAGAGAGGAAGGTCTACTTCAAGAAGAATTGTTACAAGCAAAATTTGGGCTTTAGAAGGACCCTGGAAATGAGGGGTTAGGTAATAAGTTGGTTCTTGCCAAAGATTCCTTGAGAAGGCTCCAAAACAGAAAAATTTAGGGTCTCAAAGTTATATCTAGGCTCAAATGGCTTGAAAGTGGTGACAAAGGGTCTAATTTTTTCTTCAAGCTCCTTAGAGAGAAAAACTTTAAGGATAATATAGAGCAAGTTCAAGTTGGTGTGGGAACGGTTAGTGACCAAGAAGAAATCAAGGGCCACATTTTTAATTTCTACAAGAACCTATTCTCATCTAAAAATGGTGAGAAAGGTTGCACTAGTGCAAGGAACTTAATCAAAAGTGGCATTCCTAAGAAGCTAGAGGGGGAAGAGGTGGAGAAGTTGGGTCATGAGGTTTCCAAAGAAGAAATAAAAAGGGCAATAGAATCCATGCAGAATGACAAATACCTTGGGGATGATGGTCTCCTAGCAAAGTTTTACAAGGCCTTCAAGGATTGGATAATTGATTACCTCTTCCTAATGTACAAGGAGGCTTTGGAGGTTGGATCCCTGGGGAGTGGTATTAACAAAGGCATTATAAAATTTCTCCCTAAAGAAGGTGACAAGACTCAAATTAAAAAATGGAGACCCATTACACTATTGAATGTATCATATAAAATCCTTGCAAAAGTGTTGGCAAGACAATTTACAAATGTTCTACCTAAACTCATCAGTACCACTCAAACAGGCTTCATTAAGGGCGGGTACATATTGGAGAACCTCATTACTAGTTGGGAAGCACTAGATTGGGAAAATAACTCTAATCAGGAAGCTATTGTCCTACTACTAGATTTCAAAAAGGCTTATGATAGGGTTGAATGGACCTTCATTAGGCTCACTCTTGAGGCTTTTGGCTTCCTTGAATCCTTTTGCAACATGGTAGTCACTTTTTTCAAGGATGCAGTGGCTCAGGTAGATGTAAATGGCTCTCTTACAGAGGAATTTACCCTATAAAGGTCAATTAGACAAGGTTTCCCTTTGGATCCTATGTTTTTTTTGATTGCTTCAAATACCCTATACTATGTTCTCGGGACCAATGTGCTCTCACCTACCGTTAGAGGTATAACACTCCCAAATAATGATGAGCTATTGAATTTTAAATTTGTTGATGATACAAATTTATTCCCCTTGATGGAGGAAGAAAATGCCTCTAATATAATGGTGAAACTAAATACCTTTTGTGAAGCCTCTCGAGCAAAAATCTCTCTCCAAATCAATTTTGTTGGGATGGCAGGACAAGCCTCCAGAGTGGGTAAACAAATTTGAAATCCAATGGGGAGGGCCACACAAACAGGTAAGGTACTTGGGCATGCCATTTGCAGTATGCCTAAACTTAAAAGAAATGTGGACTTGGATTAAAATCAGGATTGAGAAAAATATTGAGAGATGGAATAGGCATTACCTCTCACTGGCAGGAAGGGTTCAAATTTTTCAAAAGATACTTTCTTCTTACAACCTGTACTTCGCCTTGGTGTGGTTGTTTAGCAGTTACCAAGTGGATGAAATTCAAAAAAATATTTGGAGGTTTCTTTGGTCAAATGGGAAGGGCAACAAAAAGAGGAATGCGGTTAAATGGAGTCGGTGCTACCTAAGCAAGGCAGATGGGGGGCTTGGTCTGAAAGACTTAAAAATCCAAAATTCCAAGGCATAGCACTGGCTGCCAAATGGATATTCAAGGCCTTAGAGGGTAATGAGCCTTGGAAAGTGTTAATCAGAAGCAATATCCAAAGAGCAAACCCCAAACATGCAAAAAACTGGAAAAACTTCCCCCTCAGTGACCTTCTTAGTTGTCAACTCCTATATCCCCCAAAGTCTCAGTGGTGTTTAGGAGCATTTGGAAAGCATGGGAGCATGTTAAAGAGTTCATAATTAACTCCTAGTTCTCTCAGGGAAATATTTTTTACACATAAAAGTCTATTTGGTGGAATCTCAAACATAAGGAAAAGCCTTTGGCTCTCCTACAGGGATGCTCGGCCAAGAATTGGAACAACAAAGGAATAAAAAACTTCTCAGACATTCTGAAAGATGGTCTTCTGAAAGATTTTGCTCAATTGAGGACTAAATTTAACATCCTCGAAACTCAATGGAGAACCTACTCTATTGTAAGAGAGGCTTGCAAAGGAATGGATTGGCCAGTAAATAGCAGACTTAATGCAAAGCAATTCAAGGAATTTCAATGGACCAATGGTACAATTATTAACAAACTCAATACAAAAAATATCTACAATACTCTCACTAAGCAGTAAGAGACATATGAGCATCTAAACAATAGATGGAATACTAACATTAGCAGCAATGAGTGGTCTAAAATTTTGTTAAATAATTGGTCAAAAACAATTGAGCCAAAGAAGGCTTGCTTCATATGGCTCTTGATCTTTCACAGATTGTCTTATAAAATAAGCTCTAATGACATTGAAATTTGTAGATTGTACAGGGTGCCCAAGACAATAAATCATATTTTCTTTGAGTGTATATATGCAAAAGAGATATGGAATTTTTTTGTCATAACTTAGATGTTTGGAACACTAATGGAAAACTCAGATTGGATAGAATTATTTTATTCAGAAGTAATAAATTTGGCAGGGAACAAACACTATTTTGGTCTTGTGTTTTCACTAAAATTTTGTAGAATATTTGGAAAGCACAAAATGATGAAAGACTTAATGGGAAAATAAGGGAACTTACAGAGTCTACAAAAAGACTCACCTTGCACAATATTGCATTGCAAGTTACCATGACAGTGAAGGTGTCAAAATTCAAGTTCCTCAAGTTGTTGGAGGAAGGTACATTGCAAATAAATCTTTAAGAAGTTAGATTTGGACACACTTGGCAAGCAGGGTAACCAAGCTCAAAAAAAATTCTCCATGCTTTGGAAATATTTCAAAAGGATTTCAATGAAAAGGTGGCCAAGGATGCATAGAAGGAGGACCCTCCACCCCTACTCAAGCCTAAAGACTTCACCAGGGAGGATTTAGAGGCAGCAGAAGCACTGTTGGGTATGAAAAATCTAGTTGGTAGTGAGGAATCAGCCTCTTGATATGGAATAGATGCTTGGGTTTTTTGGGACATGGAATACCTTTTGGATTTGATAGTATGGGTAACCTATGTGCGGATAGATCTTCGGCAAGTAGCAGCATGAGCTTTTTTATTGTGGTTAATGGTGGTCATCCAATATGCAATGTTTTGGGGTAGTCTATGGATGTTAGCAGGGAAAAGTTGCAGCAAAAAATAAGTTTAAAACACCCAAAAAAGTCCTTTTTTGGTGGCTACTCTGTATATGGTATGGTTTTGTACTAGTTTTTCAAAATATTGATATTGTATATGTAAAAGAAGCATGGACTAGCAGTAGCACTGTATTAAAAAAGGAAAAGCAGCAGTATTGCACCTCATCTCTAGGTTGTTGGCAACACAAGGGCAGACAACTGAGAGGGGGGTGAATCAGTTGTCACATAAATTATACTTATTAAACTTATTCTCAGATCTAATAAATAAACATGAAAGTATAAACCATCACCACATCAAAAACACACATAACACCAAGATTTTTACGTGGAAACCTTGTTAGGGGAAAAACCACGGTGGAGGTTAGTCTACAAGATTATACTCTATTAAAAGTATTATAAATGGGGAATGCACATGCATTCAGGCACACTGCCTAGAGCTTAATACTCAAATACAAAAGGCTTACTACCCAAAGGAAGACTCACTATCTTACAGTCACATTCGGATTACATTTAGAATATTTTAAATTGAGAAAATAGTATCTTTTAATGCCTGATTACAGTTCTGGTTAAGCACATAAACACTTTCATCTGCTCACTCTTATGCACACTTTACTTCTACGTTCAAAATATTAGAACGTTATTTGCACTTAGCACACAACATACATCACACACCATACCATCAAATGGTATAAAAAATTGATCATATATATCTGCAACTAAGGATAACATCAACTACATGTCAGCCCAACAAAATATAAAATGTGTACAAACTATCGGCCCAAAACAATAAACAATTTATCAATGCGGACCAAAAAATGTCAACCAAAACATACTAAGGACCCAAAACAACATCCTCAAATACAAAAAACCTTCAAAAATTATTCCTCGAAGATACACAACACACTACAATCACCCTGTTGGCCTTGATCATGAAAAACATGAACTCACAGAAGAAAATCACCAATTGCGAGCACAACGATCAATGCAAACCAACACAGATAGAGCACAATCTAGAAACATCCACAAGCATCATGAATCACCATAGAAGCATCCGCAACAATTCAAATTACTAGAATCACATCATCTTCTTTCGGGAACACCAACTAAAGCAACAGAACAATTGTTAGAACACAGATACTCATAACTCAATCAAATCTTCATGCGAACTTTTGAAACTTTATGTGGATAAACTAGATATACTTGTCAACAAACCCTTTAATCCAAAACCTCTTATCATCAATATACTCCCCATTCCATGATTTCCTACACGCCACTTTGGGTCAGGTTCACGTTGGGTGCCATTCCCAAACTCTATCCAACACTTAAACCATAAGCTTATCACACCCTCCAAATGAGTGTGGCACAAAAACCAATGCACAAAATTTTTTTTTTCCAAACTCAATGACATTTTTCCACAACATCTATTTTCACATTTCATGAAGTACCATATTTTCAATTCATTCAAATTTTCTTCATATTTTCACAAGGCACAAACCAAAAAATTCCCAAATCCACCATTAATTTTTTCTTCAAAACTTATTTTTTGAAATTCAAAAATCTAAAGATACCCTTTTTCTTTAAATGTTCCCAACAACATATTTTTGACATAAAATTCACATTTCACCCATCTCCCAAAAATTTGGGCATTATAACCCAGTATTTTTGAAAAATATCAAATTTTAATTAAAAATCTATACTACACCAATCAAATTGTAAAATAAAAGGAGATGGGAGGATTATACACTCCCTTAATCACTCTCCTATAAACAAATTTGAAGAATAATTCTCAAACAAATTAAAACAAGGAAAATACCTCAATGCCCTTCAAATTTTGAAATGCAAAATTTACCAAGCACGCCAAACGAGGAGTCATGAAACAAGCAAGCACGATCCCTTCCTAATTCCTATCCCAATGAATCTGACCTCATCGAATTTCAATAAGAATTATACTCCCAATCAATAATTTTCTAAATTGCTCAAACAAGGTTTTTCTCTCACTAATTTTCCAATTTCACCACATCAAAATGAAAATAGAATGCCTTTTCCCTATTTACCCATTTCACAACTTAATTAAAAATCAATTAAAAACTCATATTTCTATTTTGAAATTAAAAACTCTCTCAATTTCTCCCAAAACCAATTTGATCATTTAAATCCATTCAAAAACATCTTTTAACATATAATTTATTCATTAAATCCATATAAGCCTATTTTTATTTAAATTTACAAAATACAAAATTTAATCAGGATAATTAAATCAAACACAAATCATAATTCCCAACCCATTGAATTTTTGCAATTAAGTTAAACAATGGATTGATTTCATTTCTTCTTCCATTCTATTTTCCCCTATCCCAAAAAGCAAGAATATTTTAATATTAAATATTTGAATCATTTAAATTCCTAATATTTCAATTGCAAGAAAACATAGGATTGAAACCATCAATTAAATCAAATATTCACTAGTCATTAGCAACATATAGGGATTCCAGAATAACTCCTTAATTGGATCTGTGTTCACATAAGGTCAAATAGGACACATGTAAGAAAGATAATACAACTTGTCTATTACTAAAATTTGACTAAGTTTGAAAAATTATAAGATCTTCCAAAAACTAGAATTCGCATTATAACTCCAAGAGATCTAAAACCACTCTCAAACATCTTGAAACTATATACATGAAATATAACTTAAAGTAGAAGAAAGTAAATGTCCATATGTAAATGTCAACTTATACTTAAATGTTTATTTCATGTATCTAGGGTTGAGGTGTAAGGTTTAGGGTATTCAATTTACAGTTGAGGGTATCAGTATAGAGGCATCATTACATTTGACGAGTGCCAAATTTTGGTGCTCACCAATTTTTTTTGACAAGACCAAGCCTTAGGCTTGGTCATCAAACCACTTGGCGAGCACCAAATTTGGTACTCGCCAAATTCTCATTTTGGAAAAAAAAAATGAATGTCGCATCTTTTTTGTGCCACATCTTTTTGCACTTACCCTGTAACATTCAATGAATATCAACAAGTTCTCCATTCTTTATGGATTCCATGGGAAATATATGGTTATATACCTTCAAAAATACCCTAATAACTACCTTATAAGCAATCCAAAAATAGACACCAAGACAATCGATGGAAATTTTCTTGGCATGGAATTCATCATTTTTTACCATCACCATAAGACCACATTTCTTTGAGGTATTTTTTCAAACAATTCACTGCCTTGTCTATGCTTTTAATTAAACAAAGAAAGTGATGAAAGTGATAAAAAAAACTTCATATTTGTTGTTTCATTTTTAGATGTTGACATTAGACAACCTTGGTGAAGTTCATGGCACGATGGACTATGGAGTTGCTACAACAATATCCAATTTTGATCTTTTGGTAGAGGTATGCTACAAATTAGTAAATTTGACATTATATTTTCTCCTCTATGGTCTATTATTGAAATTTTTCATGATACTTGTATGTAGTTTAATTGCTATCTTAATGGTTGCTACAAGTGCTTGTCACTCTAGATCATCGATGTGCTAATGTTGTGGATGAGCGTGATGATTATTTGTTTGCGGTAAGTGATCATTTTGTTATATGTCATTCCACAATTCAATTTCTATATATTAACATCTATACTTCTCATTATATTAGTTGTGTCTCCAAATGAGTGAAGAGAGGACTAGTGAATGCATTTGAAAGACAAAAGAATCAATAGAAACTCCATCCAACTGACCGTCAAAGGCATCACGTGATATTTTTCCTTCCCCTAGTGGGAAATGACTATGTATTAGGGTTTTTTGTTGTATGCCTATGTGGCATTTTTGAACATATGTTTTGTACTATCGATATATGTGACATTTTATGTCCATATGGCTCTTTTCTAGTAAGCATGTATGACTTTATTGAATATATTGTATTTTATCAACATATATCATTATATAGCCTTACGATTGTTTGATTAATGCAAATCTTATTTACCACTTCTATTCTTGAATGATGTTATCATGTGTATTGTGTAAATTGTATTCTTGAATGTTGTTTTGCATCTTGTTCTTGATTGTTATTGTTGAATATTCACCGATTATTCATCTGATGCTTAAATAATTACTAATGATTTTTATTACATTCAAATTTTCACACATTCCTATAGCTTTCTAACATTCATGACAAATGTTACTGAGTAGACATTTAATTATATAAACACTCCTACAGTTAAGGATAATAAACTTGTTAGCTTCTTTAATAAACTATTCATCCTTCTTCTTAAGTAGGCTAATAATGCATTTCTATATGAGTGTTCCTTTCATGTGTATACAGGTGACTTACGTGCATTCATACTTTGTGACTTACATGTATTCATGTGAATAATTTGTGACACGTTTATTTGTATGTATACTTCATGACTTGTGACTTATGACTTATATGTATTCATGTGAATATTTTGTGACTTACGTGTATTCATATGTGTACTTCATTACTTACAACTTATGACTTACGTGTATTCAAGTGTATACTTTGTGACTTAACGTGTATTCCAATGTATACTTTGTGACTTACATGTTTTCATGTGTATTCTTTGTATTCATGTTTATACTTTGTATTCATGTGTATACTTTATGATTTATGTGTATTTGAGTACATGCTTCACTTATTCACATGTATGCTTCCCGCTTCGTGTCTCATGTGTATTTATGTGTATACTTCATGTATTACGTGAATCCACAAGTATGCTTCATGCTTCATGTGTATATTTCATGTATTCATGTGTATGCTCCATGCTTCTTGTGTATACTTCATGTGTTCACATGTATGCTTCATGCTTCCTGTGTATACTTCATGTGTTCACCTGTATGCTTCATATTTCCTATGTATATATACTTCATGTATTACATGTATTAATGTGTATTCTTCATGCTTCCTATGTATACTTCATGTGTTCTTGTGTATGCTTGTATACTTCATGTATCCACATGTATTCACGTGTATGCTTCATGCTTCCTATGTATATTTCATGTGTTCATGTCTATGCTTCATGCTTCTTGTGTATACTTCATGCATTACGTGTATTCACGTGTATGCTTCATGCTTCCTATGTATACTTCATGTATTATGTGTATTCATGCATTATTCATGCTTCATGTGTATACTTCATGTGTTCACATGTATTCACATTATGCTTCATGCTTTATTTGCATACTTCATGTGTTCACATGTGTGCTTCATTCTTCATGTGTATACTTCATGTATTCACGTGTATGTTTCATGCTTCTTGTGTATAATTCACGTATTACATGTATTCACGTGTATGTTTCATGCTTCCTATGTACACTCCATGTGTTCATGTGTATGCTTCTTTCTTCCTGTGTATACTTCACATATTATGTGTATTCACGTGTATGCTTGATGCTTCCTACGTATACTTCATGTGTTCACATGTATGCTTCACGCTTCTTGTGTATACTTCACGTATTACGTGTATTCACATGTATGCTTCATTTTTTCTATGTATACTTCATGTGTTCATGTGTATGCTTCATGCTTCCTATGTATACTTCATGCATTACATGTATTCACGTGTATGCTTCATGCTTCTTGTGTATACTTCATGTATTACGTCTATTCACGTGTATGCTTCATGCTTTTTGTGTATACTTCATGTGTTCATGTGTATGCTTCATGCTTCCGGCACAATGTAGTTCAGAACACTCTTGCATGTTTAAGTGTGAAATAGGACCTTTCCTAGCATAAACCTACTCATTTCAACATGTTGGACTGTCGGTATGGTCACACAATGAACAAAACGAAAGTTACACCACCTTGCAACTTTACACTACATGCATCTGACATTTTTTCCATCAACTAAAATCTTGACACCATAGGCAAATGACTCAGACATATCAAAAACCAAGAGATTTTATTGTAGAGAGGCCCTATGTGGTCCCGTACCTTTAGATGGAATGTTTCTAAGTGTCTTGGTTTCTAAGTAATAGTTCGTCAAAGTTTGTTGTCTTTTTGCACTTTGGTCTCAAAAGAGATATTGTTGGTGCATTGTAGCTCGAACCACTCCGGCATGTTTGGGTGTGAAATAGGACCATTCCTAGCATAAACCTACCCATTTGGATGTGTTGAAATTGTCGATTTTCCCGTACGACAAATAGAATGAAATTTTCACCACCTTGCAACTTTACACTACATGCATTTGATGTTTTTTCCCTCAACTGAAATCTCGACACCACGAGAAAACAACTCGGACATATCAAAAATTGAGAGAGGTTATTATAGAGGGGACCTACATGGTTCCATACCTTTATACAAAATGTTTCTAAGTGTCATGATTTCTGAGTAACATCTTTTCAAAGTTTGTTATCTTTTTGCACTTTGGTCTCTTAAGATATCGTCGATGCATTGTAGCTCGGCCACTCTGGCATGTTTGGGTGTGAAACAAAACCATTTCTAGTGTAAACCTACTGATCTAGACATGTTGGAACTGTTAGTTTGGTCATACAATGAACAAAATGAAAGTTACACCACCTTGCAACTTTACACTGCATTCATTTGATGCTTTTTCCATCAACTGAAATATTGACACCACAAAACACAACTAACATAAAAAAATAGGTTCATATGAGATTGTTTTTAGGCTTGGGATGATCTTGTCTCATATACCTTGAGCATTTGAAAAGTGAGCCTCACACTTTTTATCAAGGCTTTCAAGTGAAGAAAAACCATAATGGTCTACCTAAGCTATGGACATCCATGTAGATTCTTCAATTGGTCTACCTTCCCTTTTTTTCTATCTCTTCAACTTGCCATTCTAGCATGATCTAGTCAAGCTTTATATTAATTCCTTTAGTGTTCTCTCCATGATAAGAATACAAATCTGAAATAATAAATATAGGTGATTCCCAAATCCTTTAGGTAATTGAATTTCATTAGCCCACATGGTTAAAATTTTATTTTTCTTCAACTTTTATGTGTTCTTTGCAGAATTTTTCTTTCTCAAATAAATTATGACTAAGTTTCCAAATCTCATATTCTTTATAGTTTATACCAACTTATTTAATCTGCATATTACTTGTATTTTCTATTCATTTTGTCCACCTATCTTCTTATCTTTTGGTGTAATTTCTTCACATTTTTTGCATAATATTTTGATAGTACAATTACTTTGTGTTCTCCAATCAATTCTCCTAATTTTGAATTTGCTTCTTTTTGAATTTTCCATACACAATTAAAAATGGTGATCTTCCTATACTCATACTAAATTTTTGTAGGAAGAGTCAATTTCCAATAATGTCGAAAGAAGAGGTATAAATCTATGAAAGAATGTGATTTAAAAAAATTGAAACTTTATAATATATGTTCTTTTATCATTTCCATATGAGTTAGAACACAAGATAATGATGCATATTTTAATAACCAAAAAAAGTGATCAATAACATGATTTTACAAATTCAATGTACATACTATCAAATCAATTCAATGAACCATATGGGTCTACTCTAGTCTTTATTGTGTCAAGTATTGCCTCGTGGTCAGACTCATGCACCTTCCACAAGTTCTTGTTCGCTTGCATACCCCGATATTTGATCAAATGAATGTTGGTTGTCACAACAAGTTTGGATTAGTGAATAATCTTTTGATGTGTGTTGAAGTCCTCAAACAACCAAACTGAAGCATTCTTAACTGGGTACCTTCTAAGCCATGTTCCAGTAACAACCATCGAACTTGTAGGATATTCTATGCTTTCTCCATCTATAATTGTGGCCTCCAGTTTATTTTTGGCCTCAATATAATGACACAAGTAATATTTTGTTCCCTCTTCATTGTCTTCATCTACAATCACTGCATAAACATGCCTTGCATTGATATGTTCATCCAGTTAGATGTATTTAATGAACATCACGATAAAACTACAAAGTAAGATAAAACTATGAATTTTGTATTAACTATGCAAGAAGATATATTACCTAGTTCTAGTAGATTTGATACATGATCAAAGTCAACAGATGATTGTATCTTCGTGATTTTTAGAGTCGTTGGGAGCTAATATGTGTCAAGTGGGATTATAATTCTTAAAGACCAATGGTCAACCCACTCTTTTGATTTGCAACCATTCCATGCTTGAAGTGTACATGTAGAGGAAAAGCATGCCATCTTTCATGTATGGATAATCCATGTACCTACTTTGGAGCTTCTTAAAAAGTGTAACTCACTTGATCCTGTCAATGTATAATAGTCCTCATATTTTGCAATGTTAGTATCATCTACCAACCAAAAAAATATACGAACTAAATAATTACCTTCATTACATGGACCCATAGCATGATTGCACCACTGAGAAATTGGTTTTGCATCTGTCAACTTTGGACTGTCTTTGTACTTTAACTCTTCTCGTGTCAAGGCTCTTTTGATACATGCACTTGCACCATCATTATCCCCCTTTCCATGCCTAGCCTTTGATAAATTCCTCATATGCTAAACACCACTGATCCTATGCATCCTGCTCAACCAGTAAAACATTCTAGAGTTCTTGAATTGCGATGTACAGTTATTCGACCATATGATATGTTGACTGAATGATATGCCTCTACTAGCCAAATCAGCATAGAACATCTAAAAGAAACCTTGCACAAACTCTATAGAATGTGTGTGATCATCACTAATGTAAAAGTGATACCCCCTCAATATCTTCATGTTATCCTCTATACTATCGCTTGCATGAATGAATGTTATATGCACAAATATAGCAACCTGTGTGGAGTTGTAGTATTGTGATTGCACCTTTTTCTACGGCTATAGTGTGTAGTTCTCTACAAAGTTGACAACTAAAATGATGCTATGAAGTGGAAGCATGTCCTTTCCTAACTTGAACTAAGAGTCCAACCATCGAGCTCTATGTGTATGCTTTGCATACTCATAGACCACATGATCATGAAAAATGCCCATAAACTGATGCATCGGAATCTTATCACTGACCAATTCACACTTTTTTGCTTCTTTCCTATCTTTTAGACTCTAGGTCATTGTCTTGCATTTTCCAAATTCCACAATTTCTTTTCCAACTACATGTGTACTATCCATGTGTTGGAAAATTGGAAAATGTTGCATGCCACCACAATGAACACATGTGCCATCCAAACATGATTTCCTGTAAAAAATTGGCCATCCACTCTTTCACATAAAATGGTAGATAAGAAATCCCTTCAAGATCCAAGTGGAGGCCTTATGTTACATTCCTCCAAAACATTGTTAGTATACATATCTACACATATACGTTGATAAACATCATAATGGTTAGAAAAATCAATATGTACTCTACAACAACAAGCAGTGTGTGTGTGATTTATTTTGACATAAAAAGACTCTAGCTGTTCAAAAAACCTTTGAAAAATTTCAACTTAAGGATAAATCTCTACAAATTTAGCAAAAAATTGGGTTTGAGTGGTATCCAAAAAATGCTTAGGATGTGGCTCACGGATTTGACTACCAATTCTCCTTCTTACAACATCTCTTTGATTGGGAGAGACCCTTGTGTTATTCTTCCAAAATTCTTGTATTAGGTATCTCAAGGCTTGAACAATTTCTTTATCTTTTCATGGTAGTCTATCCGAAAATACCCATAACTCATTGTTATTTGGATCCTCCACTCTTTCACACCTTCTTTTCACTCTCATTAGAGATGATCTACTTACTTTCATAGTTTTCCTCATCTTTGAAAGGATCATCTTATTCTTGGTTTGACTTCTTACCAATGTTGATGTCATCACATGTCATGTGGCATTACTATCTTCCATGTGTGAGGTAGAACCCATGCTCTCATATGCACTCATTAGATTTTTTACAATGGATTTCTCACTCAAGTCATCCGATGTTCTTAGCCCAAGAATCTTCATGGTGGGCCTAAATTTGAGTTGCCTCATCATTTCAACAAATAGTTGACATCTTCCAACCTCACTTAGCTTCTCAAAAAATAATCTCCATATCCTCTTCGCATATCTTTGACATGTACGTTTTGGAATCTTATCAGCCATCAATTTCAAAACATTAGCATCAATATCAATCAAATATTTAGGTTTTCTATGCAAAACTCTAGGAGTTCTCAAAGGTAAAGTTTTGTCAACATTAGGAATGTTAACAACATCAAGGATAGATGGAGTACCTTCAATTGGAGCTATAAACTATGACATACCTTGAAGACATGTCAATGATGGTGTACCTTCAACTTTAGATGTGGTATGTGGAATTTCTTCAAATATAGTTGTTTTTGTTAATGTACTTTCAACACCACATGTTGTAGATGGTGTGTCTTCAACTAGAGATGTGATTGCTAATGTACTTTGAACATTTCATATTGTAGATGGTGTGCCTTGAACTTCACTTATGGTTGATGATGTGCCCCCAACTTCAGGATTTATTTCTCTCATTGCACAGAGATTTTGCATGTGTTGTCTTTTTTATGCCAATTTGACATCTATCTTAGATTTCATGGGAATTTCTTCTTCCGTGGGGTTCAATTTCTTTTCTTCACAAAGTTACCTCATTATTTCTCTTGTCCTTGCATTTTTGGCTTCACATTCATCCAGTGTTAGATGCTTTGCACATTTCCTCAGCATGATGTTCAATGCTACATGTTCACAAACAAAAAAAGAACAAAAGTAAGTAATGCTCAATAATACAAAAAAATGGCAAATATGACCTCATATAATAAAATTTCATCTAAAAACTTCAAAATTTACACCAAGATAATCCTCTTTCACGAAGGGCAGCAAAAATACTCTTCCAACAAGTCCTTTATAATTTAATTATGTTAAAAATACTATCATGGATCAAATATAGTCATAAATGAAGCTAATAAATGCTATCATGGACCAAATATAGTCATAAAGGAAGCTAGGAAATGGTGATAACAGAAATTAGATGACTATCCTAAAATACAAGGTTCATTAAAACTATCATAAGATATGAGACTGCCATAAGCCATTAGAGGCAAGTGTGTCATTGTTAAATTTAGTCACACTACAAAAGGAATCATTTATAAAATTATTGGGAGACTATCACTATCCCAACCAGCATAGGGGTTACAATTCATCATTCATAAGATTGTGTCATATAAGACTATCATGAATAAAAAGTGAGAGGACTACTATCACATCAAGGGATTGTTCTAAATGCAGCAAGGGAAATCATAAATGATATCCACTACATAAAAACTACCCCAAGTACATGGAACATTGTCATAATAGTAAAGAAATGAAGTCACTCTATTATCTTTCACATCACTATGGTAATCTCAGCAAGGTGGATAGAGAATCATGAAAATGGTAAGCCATGAAGCCCTTTATATTGTCATCACCATATCACATGAACTATCATAAATCCTTAAAGTTTCCATGCAAACTCACCTCAAAGACTATCATGGTTTCCTTGCTACAAGAAGGGAACTTGGTCACATAATGATCTAGGAGAAAATATGTAATGTTTGTCACAAGTAATTTATATCATATCACTCAAAATATAGTCACAAAATATTACTATTGGCAATAAGAGAAATTGTTATAGGCAGACAGGAAATATTGTCTTAGTATGAAACCCCTCATATACAATACAAAGATTGTCATAGAGATGTGAAGGTGGATTCAAGGAAGTTCCTAATGCTACTATCATCTAGGATTTTCCCTTACTTCTAAATCTTGTCATGGATCAAAGCTAGTTATCATCTAGGACTATCAAAGCTAGTTATTGTACATCATGTTACTAGTCATGTTCCTCAAAAGGAAAGCATCCAATTTGGTGAGGTTGTTGGAAGAAACCATATTGGGGTATTACACTAGATGATTTATTCATAAGGCTATGTAGAATGATTATACTATATTTTGGTTGACATGGTAGTGTATAGGCAATATGTGTTTTATTGTAGGTGTATAAGAAACTTTGATTATACTCTCATTGTTAATATAAAATGGATTGTTTCAAGAAGACTAATATGGCTATATCTTCTCTGAATTTATGATAGAATAAGGAAGATAGGTCCTAAAACAAAGGATAGAACATGATGTTGATTTGAATGTCCTAATTGTTGAAACAAAGTGCCATCATTTCTTATTTGTGATTATACCTACATGGATAAAGATAGAAATTTTCAGCATGGAGTGGAAGTCCTAAATCTAGACAACAACAAAAAAAAATCATCTACCTAATTTGAGGGATTTATTGCTATTTTCATACTGCTACAAGAGGGCTATCCATGCGTAAAAGTGGAAAATATCCTGATTATATCCCTATGAGGTCTTGATGGGGATTGTGCTATAGAAGAAGAGCTTAGAGATGATAAGCTAGTTAAAATAATGATGTATTATTTAATATTTGAGGATCGTTCTTGGACCACTCATGCCTTTCCAACAAAGGAGAGGATTTCTATATATGTAAAGCTGAAAATATTTATAAGGTTCAGGATATTAAAGTTGATTTTCTAAATATTAATGTACTAACCAAACTCTGTCTTTTTATTAGCATTTTGGCACCTTGATGAATATTGATGAATTTGTGATGTGTTTCATATCATTGGTTGTTTGCTAATGGTAAATAGCTTTATGTGGTCAACCTGAACCTCAACAAACTAGCTATGTGAGCTCCCTTCAATCTAAATGACAATTTGCTACATAATATAGATAGTAGGAAATTGCAACTTAAAAGAAAAGGAAAATAAAAAGCAATTGATCTATGTGACAAGCAAAGGAAAATCATTTTGAGATTTCCAAATCCACCTACATTCTATCCAATATAGAGTGAATCAATTTGTTTGTTTTAAGGTCATTTGCTAAAAAATTGAATGAAAAAAAAGTGAATTCCACTAACCATGATGGAAATGGACCACTATAAGCAATGCAAATGGAATACATAAGCATTTTTTTGTTAAATTGAAATCCTCTATATAAATTTACATGAATTCATCTAAATTATGGCTTGATTTTTCTTTTTTTTCTTCAAACTCCTAAAAATTAACTTTTTTATGCAACTTCTATCTTATTCAATGTTGAGTTCTATGTAAAACTATTATGATTAATAATTATGAAAGGAATTGTCTATATTGTCAAAACTAAAAAAAAATCAATATAAGCATTTTAATTCTACAAAAAAGAATATATTACCTGATATAATCAAATATGTTGTAGAAACTACAAATTATATTCTTTTACGTTGTCGAGCAAGAAAATTGGTGCTCAAAAGGTGATGGAGCAAGCATAATATGGTACCACAAGAAGTCAACTACATAAAAAGGAATTTTCTTGTCGGAGAATGCACATAACCAAACAAAGGACGCAAATTGTGGGCATGTATCATGGGTCAACTCCTTTTTTAACCATTTTTGGCACAATCAGTTTGGTGCTCGCCAAATTTGGTGAGCACTAAATGTGTTGCATAACAGCCTTCCTATTTTTTGAGTGCCAAATGTGATGTTTTCATGCTTCACCAAGGGAGAGAGAAGAGTGGGAGAGACCTGTAGAGTACCAAGGTATGGAGGGAGAGGTTTAATGAACTTTATTAATAATGAAAAGGATAAGGGAGAAGAGTGGGAAAGACCTAGAGGAGTAGTAATGAGACAAGGAGTGAGAGACGTAGAGATGGCTTAGGGATGGAGAGGTAGAGAAGGATTAAACTCTAAAGCCTTAAGTCGTATACCTTAGACACTAATCCCTCAACCCTAAACCCTTAAACCCTATACCTTAGACACTAATCCCTCAACACTCAACCCTCAAACCTTAAACCCTAATCCCTCAATCCTATAACCCTCAAACTTCAACCCTCAACCCTAAACCCTAATCCCTCAATCCTCAACCCTTAAACCCTTAAACCCTCATCCTTCAACCCTCAACCCTTAAACCCTAATCCCTCAACCCTCAACCCTTAAACCCTTAATCCCTAAACCCTTAAACCCTAATCCCTCAATCCTATAATCCTCAACCTTCAACCCTCAAACTTCAACCCTCAACCTCTTTAACCCTCAACCCCTTAACCTCGACCCTCAACCCTTAAACCCTAATACTTATACCTATACCCTCAACCCTCTACCCCTAAACTCTTAAACCCTTAAACTTTCAAGCCTCAAGCCTCAACCCTATACCCTAATATTTCAATCCTCAACCCTTAAACCCTTAATCTTTAAACCCTTAAACCATAATCCCTCAATCCTATAACACTCAAACTTCAACCATCAACCCTAAACCCTAATCCCTCAATCCTCAACCCTTAAACCCTCATCCTTCAACCCTCAACCCTTAAACCCTAATCCCTCAACCCTCAACCCTTAAACCCTTAATCCCTAAACCTTTAAACCCTAATCCCTCAATCCTATAATCCTCAACCTTCAACCCTCAAAATTCAACCCTCAACCTTTTAACCCTCAACCCCTTAACCTCAACCCTCAACCCTTAAACCCTAATCCATCAATCCTATAACCCTCATCCCCCAACCATCAACCCTTAAACCATCAACCCTCAACCCTTAAAACCTCGACCCTCAACCTTCAAACCCTAATACTTATACCTATACCCTCAACCCTCTACCCCTAAACTCTTAAACCCTTAAACTATCAAGCCTCAAGCCTCAACCCTAATCCCTCAACTCTATAACCCTGAAAATTAAACCCTCAACCCTATACCCTAATATTTCAATCCTCCACCCTTAAACCCTTAATCTTTAAACCCTTAAACCCTAATCCCTCAATCCTATAACACTCAAACTTCAACCCTCAACCCTAAACCCTAATCCCTCAATCCTATAACACTCAACCCTAAACCCTAATCCCTTAATCCTCAACCCTTAAACCCTCATCCTTCAACCCTCAACCCTTACACCCTAATCCCTCAACCCTCAACCCTTAAACCCTCATCCTTCAACCCTCAACCCTTAAACCCTAATCCCTCAACCCTCAACCCTTAAACCCTTAATCCCTAAACCCTTAACCATAATCCCTCAATCCTATAACCCTCAACCTTCAACCCTCAAACTTCAACCCTCAACCCTCAACCCTTTAACCCTCAACCCTTTAACCTTAACCCTCAAACCTTAAACCCTAATCCCTCAATCCTATAACCCTCATCCCTCAACCCTCAACCCTTAAAACCTTGACCCTCAACCCTCAACCCTCAACCCTCAACCCTCAACCCTAATCCCTCAACCCTCAACCCTCTACCCTCAACCCCTAAACTCTTAAACCCTAATCCCTCAACCCTCAACCCTTAAATCCTTAATCCCTAAATCCTTAAACCCTAATCCCTCAATCCTACAACCCTCAACCTTCAACCCTCAAACTTCAACCCTCAACCCTTTAGCCCTCAACACTTTAACCTCAACCCTCAACCCTTAAACCCTAATCCCTCAATCATATAACCCTCAAACTTCAACCCTCAATCCTAAATCGTAATCCCTCAATCCTCAACCCTTAAACCCTCATCCTTCAACCCTCAACCCTTAAACCCTAATACCTCAACCCTCAACCCTTAAACCCTTAATCCTTAAATCCTTAAACCCTAATCCCTCAATCCTATAACCCTCAACCTTAAACCCTAAAAATTCAACCATTGACCCTTTAACCCTCAACCCTTAAACCCTAATCCCTCAATCCTCAACCCTTAAACCCTCATCCTTCAACCCTCAACCCTTAAACCCTAATCCCTCAATCCTCAACCCTTAAATCCTCATCCCTCAA